>CM022302.1:326009924-326104974 GCA_011799875.1 Thinopyrum elongatum
ATACACAACGTCGGGTACAAGCGGACAGCATAACGGCGCAAATCAAAAGCTAGACATACTAGGCGGCGCGCAGGCACGCGGTAAGGAAGTACACAACGAGAGATAGCAAAGGCTACATCAACGTCGGAGAGAACCACTGTATCGGGGTAGCTGCGAGTGCGGACGACGAATGTTCGTCGCGGAAAGATCCTGTGCTCCATGTGCACTCTGATGCAGAACCCGGTCTCGAGCTGTAAGAAGAGGTCCACGTGTCGGTGTGTGACCCCCAACAATAGGCCAGTCAATACCAGCATACATCTGAGTCCTATGCGGATAAAGGATGTGCTCCGGATGTATCCCTGCACGAACAGCGGGCAGCAACTGCGTCATAGCATCGTAGAGCCATGCTCGAGTGGCAACCAACTCGACGGCAAGAGCTCGGACAGTGCGATCCAGAGCCTGAGTGCACTGAATCAGAACGCGCGGGTCGTAGCGACAAGGCTCGTACGGGGCACAGATAGCTGTGTAGTATCCGGTAGCATCTCCAGCAGGGGCATACGGAATGCATCGGAACTCGGAGTCATCCAAGATAGCATTGTGCTCCCCTCGTAGACGTACGACAGCGGAGTAGGCGGCATCATGGACTGCCATCTCAATCGTCACGCCTAATCCGTGAAAAAGGTGTAGCTCGGTGTCTGAGTTGTTCTGCTGATCATAAATCCGAACTTCAGCATAGTACTGTTCCTGGTTGAACTCGCGGTAAACCTCATAAACCAAGTACTCAGGGTACCAACGGTAGCCAAGTCTGGTCATGAGAGCGATCAGGACAGCTGGAAACCCAGGGGTATTACGAGCCCAAGTGCGAAGCACAAGCTGTGTCGTAGGACGCGGTGGAAACAAACGGTCCATCTGAAACAGAGGAAATTCAAGTTTGTCAAACGACAATAAGAGGTTTAACACAACTCGGAGAGAAAGGTTAAACAAAACAATGGAAAGGAAAATGATTATCAGACTAATCAGATCAACGACAGGGAAATCGCACAGATATCCAGCTCTCCGGGTAGACAGAATTTACGAGATCCTAAGTGTCGGCGTTAGTAAACTTCATTTAACCCGAGTAGAAGAGAGATCAGAGTCCCAGAGTATAGACGAGGAATAAGAGATCCTAATACCACCCAGTTGGCAATGTGGGCCCGTAAGCCACACAGCCAAGTTAGTAAAACGGTTTTCTTTGTCTAGACTCAACTTCGGCCAAGGAATTGGAAAGGGGGATTCCTACAGGCAGTCGGCTCTGATACCAACTTGTGGTGCCCCCGGCTCGATCGTACACTAATCATGCACGCAAACGTGTACGATCAAGATCAGGGACTCACGGGAAGATATCACAACACAACTCTAAAACATAAATAAGTCATACAAGCATCATAATACAAGCCAGGGGCCACGAGGGCTCGAATACAAATGCTCGATCATAGACGAGTCAGCGGAAGCAACAATATCTGAGTACAGACATAAGTTAAACAAGGTGCCATAAGATGGCTAGCACAAACAGGGATACAACAGATCGAATAGGCGCAGGGCCTCCTGCCTGGGATCCTCCTAACTACTCCTGGTCGTCGGCGTCCTGGACGTAGTAGTAGGCTCCGTCCTGGTGGTAGTAGTCGTCGAAGGTGGCGTCTGGCTCCTGGGCTCCAACATCTGGTTGCGACAACCAGCAAGAAGGGAAAGGAGGAAAGGAGGGGGAAAGCAACCGTGAGTACTCATCCAAAGTACTCGCAAGCAAGGATCTATACTACATATGCATGGTATATGTGTAAAGAGGCAATATCGGTGGACGGAACTGCAGAATGCCAGAATAAGAGGGGGATAGCTAGTCCTGTCGAAGACTACGCTTCTGGCAGCCTCCATCTTGAAGCAATAGAAGAGATTAGTTGGAAGTTAACCAAACAACAACGTAAAGCATAATCCTACCCGTCGATCCTCTCGTCGCCACCATGCGAGAGAGCGACCACCGGGTTATATCTGTCACTTGTAAGGGTGTGTTTTATTAAGTATCCATTTCTAGTTGTCATGAGGTCGGAATACAACTCCGGGTCGTCCTTTTACCGAGGGACACGGCTATTCGAATAGATAAACTTCCCTGCAGGGGTGCACCACATATTCCCCAACACGCTCGATCCCCTTTGGCCGGACACACTTTCCTGGGTCATGCCCGGCCTCGGAAGATCCACACGTCGCAGCCCCACCTAGGCTCAACAGAGAGGTCAGCACGCCGGACTAATCCTAGGCACTCTAGGGTCTGGGCCCATCGCCCAGTGCGCTCCTGCACGTTGCGTACGCGGCCGCGAGCAGACCTAGCAACCCACACGATCACGGCGGTTACGTTAGCGCGGTCCAACACGGCGCGCGCCGCTCAGTCGCTGACGTCAAGAAGGCTTCAGCTGATACCACGACGCCGGGATACCCATAACTACTCCCGCGTAGTTGGTTAGTGCGTATAGGCCAGTGGCCAGACTCAGATCAAATATCCAATCTCGTTAAGCGTGTTATTATGAAGTAAACGCGAACGCCGACCAGGGCTTGGCCCACCTGTCTCCTAGGTGGTCTCAACCTGCCCTGTCGCTCCGCCACAAAGATCCACTCAAAGGGCCGTTGGGACAAAGGTCCTTTCAGCCCCCAATCCGTGAATCACTCGCGGGTACTCTTCGAGCCGACCCGACTTTAGTCACCATTTGTATAGTATGCATATGTGTATAGTATACACCCGTGATCACCTCCCGAGTGATCACGGCCCGATAGTATAGCAAGGCAGACTGACAAGAATGCAGGGCCAATGATGATAAACTAGCATCCTATACTAAGTATTTAGGATTGCAGGTAAGGTATCAACAACAGTAGCAACAATGACAGGCTATGCAGCAGAATAGGATTAACGGAAAGCAGTAACATGCTACACTACTCTAATGCAAGCAGTATAGAGGAGAATAGGCGATATCTGGTGATCAAGGGGGGGGGCTTGCCTGGTTGCTCTGGCAAGTAGGGGTCGTCAACAACGTAGTCGGTCGGGGCACCAGCAGCTGCGTCGGTCTCGTAGTCTACCGAAGAGAAGAGGGGGAAGAAACAGTAAACACACGGCAATGATGCAACAGGGATGCATGACATGTCTAAATGATATGCCGGGGGTGATATACAGCCTAACTAAACGATTTAGTTAATTTAGGAATTTATTCGGATTTATTTAATTAAAGTTGGACACTATTCATTTATCGAAATCGGTCTAATTGTTCAACGTTCTCATAGCTGCGGGCGTCTGACGGAGATACCGAGGGCGTATCCGGGTTCGTATCGTCGTTCTGAGCAAGTTTCATGTATAAAATATTTTCATCGGAGTTACGGTTTAAAAGATATGATTTTCTAAAGTTTTTATTAATTTCTGAAATTTTAATTAATTATTTAATTCAACATTATCCGAAACAGTGCTGCGATGATGTCAGCATGACATCATGCTGATGTCAGCAGGCGCCCTGACAGGGTGGGTCCCACCTGTCATAGACTG
This sequence comes from Thinopyrum elongatum, assembly GCA_011799875.1. Lineage (NCBI taxonomy): Eukaryota > Viridiplantae > Streptophyta > Magnoliopsida > Poales > Poaceae > Thinopyrum > Thinopyrum elongatum. Next base: position 326,013,460 of record CM022302.1, read on the forward strand.
TTAAATTAATTAGGGTTAACTAATTATATTACTGTTTAATTAACACTAATTAGTTAATTAAATTAACCTAATCAGGATTAATTAACTAATTAATTAATTATTTTTATTATTTTTATTTTTATTTTTATTTCCTTTTTATTAAAACGTTCTGGGGCTGGGCCCCACATGTCAATGGGCCAGGGGGACTTAACGGGCGCTGGGTACGGGTAACGGGCGGGCGAACCCGCTCGAACGGGCACGGGCGATGGGGCGCGCCAGGGCGCCATCGCCGGTCGCGGGAGATGGCCGCGAGGGTGCGCGGCCGGCGGCCACGGCGCGGCTGGAGCCGCGGGGGGGGGGAGGACCGGTGGCCGGAGGCGGCGTAGAGGGGCGAGGTGGGACTGGCGGCAGAGGTAGGCGAGGGTGAGGCGCAGGCAGCGCGCGGGGTAGTGAGTAGGGGCCGGCGAGGCAGAGAGGCCTCAGCGGGGCGAGGCGCTGGGCGCGGTGACCGCTGGGCGACGGGCACGGCCGGACGGCGCGGCGCATGGCCAGGGCACGGCCCGACCGCGGTGAGCGCGGGGCCGGAGCGCGCGAGGCGTGGTCACGGCCGGAGCGGAGCAACGGTGGGCGCGGCGGGAGCGCGGCAGGCGAGCGAGAGAGGAGGACCGGGGGCCTCACCGAGGGAGCGTAGGGACGGGGCAGTGGAGCGCGAGGAGGAAGACGGGGACGACGGCGGAGAGGAGAAGCAGGCCGGCGGGGGAGCGCTCCGGCGACGGCGTCCAACGGCAATGGCAACGGGGCGGCGTCGGGCGGCAGGGTCGGGGCGTCGCGGCGACCTCCACCTCTCGATCCCGATCCAATCGGGGGAGAGGGGGGGATATATCGGGAGAGGGGGGAAGTGGGGGGTGGCTGGTTAGGGTTTCCCCCCCCATGGGGATAAGGCAGGGGATGGGGCTGGGCCGGCCAGTTGGGCCAGGTGGGTCGGCCAGCTGGGCCGCCTGGCCCAGTTGGCCAGGGGGGCCTTTTCTTTTCTTTTGTTTTTCTGTTTCTTTTCCCTTTTCTTTATTCTCTTTTCTCTACTGTTAAATGTTTAGGCCCCAAATGGTTTTTGTAAAAAGTGTGACCTATTTCATAAATACCAGTGCATTATTCCTTAACACCTAAAATTAGTTTGGACAAAACATAATTCCATATTTATTTCAGATTTAATAAATGGTTATTAAATATTATCTTTATCCACTGTTTGAGGTTGTTCGAGTCACTTATCCAATTCCAATGATGTTGGTTTCAATTTTAGAATAGCCTCTGGAATATTTGTTATTTATCTGACATTTTAGTTTCTATGTTGGACAACTTTTATATTCCACTTTCATTTAAATTTGAATTTGGCTTAGGAGTTGAAATGCAATATGATGCTAATGATGATTATGCACTATTAATCATGATGACATGGCCTCATAAAAAGGGTGATCACTGTAGCTTAATGCAGGGGGTGTTACAAATCTCCTCCACTACAAGAAATCTCGTCCCGAGATTTAGGAGGTAGAAAGAAACAAAGCGGGGTATTCATCGCGAAGACGATCCTCGCGTTCCCAAGTGGCTTCATCCTCAGAATGGTTTGACCACTGAACCTTGAGGAACTTGATAACCTTCTGGCGTGTGCGACGCTCGGCTTGATCGAGAATGCGTACCGGATGCTCTTTATAAGAGAGGTCTTGTTGCAGTTCAAGCAATTCGTGATCTACTCCGCGGATAGGGTCTTTGAAGCAGCGGCGGAGTTGTGATACGTGGAACGCATCGTGAACCTGAGAAAGGTTCGGTGGAAGTTCCAACTGATATGCCACTCTACCACGCCTTTCAAGAACAGTGAAAGGACCAATATAGCGAGGAGCTAGCTTGCCCTTGATCCCGAATCGGTGTGTACCTTTCATCGGTGTGACTCGAAGATAAGCCTTTTCGCCAGGTTGATAGACCATATCTTTGTGTTTGCGGTCATACTGACTCTTTTGACGTGACTGAGCAGTCTTCAAATGCTCGCGGACAACGCGAACTTGATCTTCGGCAAGTTGGATAATATCCGGACCGAAGAGTGGACGTTCCCCGGTTTCTGACCAATTCAGAGGGGTTCGGCACTTTCGTCCGTACAATACTTCGAAGGGGGCCATCTTCAGACTGGCTTGATAGCTGTTATTGTAAGAGAATTCGGCATATGGGAGAGATTCTTCCCATTTCCTTCCGAAGGATATGACACAAGCTCGAAGCATGTCTTCGAGAACTTGGTTGACTCGTTCAACTTGTCCTTGAGACTGAGGGTGAAAAGCGGTGCTGAAGGACAGATGAGTTCCCATAGCTTCTTGGAAGCTTGCCCAGAATCTTGAAGTGAATAAGCGGCCACGGTCTGAACTGATAACCAGTGGAATACCGTGAAGTGAAACAATTCTGGACATGTAGAGAGTTGCGAGCTGACTAGCAGTGATCGTCTCTTTGACGGCTAGAAAATGTGCAACTTTGGAAAGTCGGTCAATGACGACAAGAATAGCATCATTACCTTTCTGGGATTTGGGAAAACCAGTAATGAAATCCATTTGGACCTTGTCCCATTTCCATTCAGGAATTTCCAGGGGTTGCAGAGTTCCTGCGGGCCTTTGATGTTCTGCTTTGACGCGACGGCAAACATCACATTCAGCAACATAGCGAGCAATGTCTTGCTTCATGTTTGACCACCAGAATCTTTGACGGATGTCTTGGTACATCTTGGTACTGCCGGGATGAATAGACAACGGAGTGTCGTGAGCTTCTTGCATGACCTCCTGAGTCATACCCAGGTTACCTTTAGAGGGGACCACTAGACGACTTTTAAAGAACAATGTGCCAGTATCATCAATAGTGAAGAACGAAGGCCTTCCTTCAGCGAGATAGCGCTTAATCTTGTGGGCTTGAGAGTCATAACCCTGCAGCGTCTTGATGCTGTCCACGAGATCTGGTTTAGCAACCAGGGTATTAAGAGAACCCTGGGAAACAACGTGGAGGTTCATTTTGTAGGACCTTCAGGAGGGGGAGCGAGTGCTCCAGGAGGAACAATGTGGAGATTCAGCTTTCTGAATTCTTCAATAAGCGAAGGTTGAACTTCGTGAAACTGGAGGTGACTGCAATAAGACTTACGGCTCAAGGCATCGGCCATTACATTAGCCTTGCCAGGGGTATAAGAAATACCCAAGTTAAAATCCGCTACGGTCTCCATCCATCTCTGTTGACGGAGGTTCAGGTCTGGCTGAGTGAACAGATACTTCAGACTTTGATGATCGGTGTAGATCTCGCAACGATTACCGAGAAGGTAATGTCGCCACTGTTTTAGTGCATGGATGACGGCAGCAAGCTCGAGGTCATGTACTGGGTAATTCTCTTCGTGCGGACGCAATTGACGCGAAGCATAAGCAATTACTCTGCGGTCTTGCATTAGGACACCGCCTAATCCTTGACGGGATGCATCACAATAGATGACAAAATCCTTCTGGGAATCAGGAGGGGCAAGCACTGGGGCAGAAGTCAGCTTGTCTTTGAGCGTCTGGAAACTTTCCTGACACTTTTCCGTCCAATCGAACTTGACGCCTTTATGAAGCAGGTTAGTCAGGGGCTTGGTGATCTTGGAGAAGTTCTCGACAAATCGACGGCAATAGCTGGCGAGTCCGAGAAAACTTCGAACTTGCTTGACGTTCTTTGGAGGAGCCCAATCAAGAATAGCCTGAACTCGCTCGGGGTTGACGGCAATACCATCCTTGGAGATGACATGCCCAAGGTATGTTACTTCGGGAAGCCAGAATTCACACTTGGAAAACTTAGCATATAGTTGATGCTCTCGAAGTTTCTCCAGAACAAGTCGAAGATGTTCAGCATGTTCCTCTTTGTTCTTGGAGTATACTAGGATATCATCCAGGTAAACCACGACGAACTTGTCAAGGTATTCCATGAATATATAATTCATCAGGCGGGAGAATGTGGCGGGAGCATTGGTTAAGCCGAATGACATGACAGTGTACTCGTATGAGCCATATCGAGTAACGAAGGCGGTCTTTGGGATATCCTCTTCACGAACACGGATCTGGTGGTAACCCAACCTTAAGTCGAGTTTAGAGAACACTGATGAACCCGCCAGTTGATCATACAGATCGTTTATCCGAGGAAGGGGATATTTGTTCTGGATAGTAGCTTGGTTAATAGGACGGTAATCTTGGACCAATCGGTTTGATCCATCCTTCTTCTTGACAAAGAGAGAAGGTGCTCCCCAAGCAGAGGAACTTGGGCGAATGAAACCCTTACGAAGTGAAGCGTCGATTTCCTCCTTAAGTTCAAGGAGTTCATGCGGCGGCATCTTGTAGGGTCGCTTGGCGATAGGAGTGGTGCCTGGTTTCAAGTCGATGACAAATTCGACAGCTCGAGCAGGGGGTATCCCTGGGAGTTCTTCTGGGAAAACACCTTGGAATTCGCGAACAACTGGAATGTTCTCGATGCCTTCAAGTGGTGATGCGTTTAACGCATTCAAGGCATAAAGTCTCGCCTCGGCATTTTGGATGATTTGAGCCTGGTAGCTTATTATTTCATCAGAAGGGTGTAGAAGATGGACGATCTTCGTGGCGCAAACTATAGAAGCAGTATGCGCTTTCAACCAATCCATTCCGAGAATGAGGTCGATACTACAAGACTTTAGTATGAAAGGGGAGGCGTGAAACTCCAGCCCTTCAATTTCAACGGCGACGTCGTTGCTACCCATGGAGGTTTGACATTGACCCGCGGGGGTGTGTATTACTATTGCAGTGTTCATGACCTCACATTTAATGTCGTGTTTGTATGCAAATTCTTCGGACATGAATGAATGCGATGCTCCCGAATCAAATAAAACAGAAGCTGGTACTGAATTAACAAGGAGAGTACCCATCACGGTGGCAGGCTGGTCCTGAGCTTCTTTGAAATCGGTGTGGTTGGCCTGAATACGCCCATAAGTCTTGGCATTGTTGTTGCGAGGCTGATTGTTCCTACGGCCAGTTGCAGGAAGTGCCAGTTGGTTCTGGTTCTGAATGCAGTTCCTGGAAAAATGACCTGGCTGCCCACACTTGTAGCACAGACTATCATTGGGATTAGGAGCAGGAGCTCGGGGTGGTGGAGCTGGAAGTCCTGGCTGCCTAGGTGGTGGAGGCAGGCGTGGTGTAGTATAGGACCGTCTTGGAGCAGGTGCAGCTGGACGGTACACGCTGTTTGGAATCCAGATCCGACGCTTCTGTGCAGGCTGGCTCGAAGATGAACCAGTGTCACGGTTGCGCCTAAGAGATCCCTGGTGTGCCTGCAGACCAGTCTCGACCTGGATAGCCTTGTTCACCAAGATGGAGAAATTATCAAATTCATGCACAAGGAGCGCTAGCTTGATGTCAGCTTGAAGTCCTTGGCGAAACCTTTCCTGACGGTGTGCATCAGTGGGAATGTCTTCTTCAGCATAGCGGGATAATTCCAGAAACTCCCGCTGATAAGCTTCCACTGTCTTGTTGCCCTGGGTGAGGTTGCGGAACTCTTGCTTCTTCCGGTCCATGATTCCCTGGGGAATGAAACGGGCACGGAAGGCAGCTTGGAAATCCGGCCAAGTGATGACTGTGCCAGCTGGTTGAGTGCGCCTGTGGCTGTCCCACCACTGAGCAGCGGGGCCCTTGAGAAAGAAGGAGGCGAAGGTGACATAGTTTGCAGGGGCAACGCCACCAGATTCCATCTCATAGGTGATGTCGCGAAGCCAGTCATCCGCATCCAGGGGCTGAGTTGAGCCGCGGTAGACGGTTGGGTTGAGGCGCATAAAGTCCTGCAAGGTCCCTGGGCCCGGATACTGGTTCATATTGGGACGAGGAAACTGATCCATGATCCCTTGCATGAACTGACGTTGCAGTTCAAATTGCTGCATCATTCCAGCCATATAGTTCGGCGGTGGTGGATCGTTGGCACCACGTCCACGACCACGACCAGCGGGCCTAACCATCCTGCTAATTTACAACAGGGGGGTAGTTTAGTAAAAGCAAGCACGAGTGCTTAGCGACAAGCATGATGTAACTCGACAATAGTTTAAGCAGTGCATCATATACATAAAAGTAGTCGATTCAGACATACAGATCCATACACAACGTCGGGTACAAGCGGACAGCATAACGGCGCAAATCAAAAGCTAGACATACTAGGCGGCGCGCAGGCACGCGGTAAGGAAGTACACAACGAGAGATAGCAAAGGCTACATCAACGTCGGAGAGAACCACTGTATCGGGGTAGCTGCGAGTGCGGACGACGAATGTTCGTCGCGGAAAGATTAATGTGCTCCATGTGCACATTCTGATGCAGAACGGTCTCGAGCTGTAAGAAGAGTTCAAGTGTCGGTGTGTGACCCCCAACAATAGGCCAGTCAATACCAGCATACATCTATGTAGCCCTATGCGGATAAAGGATGGGCTCCGGATGTATCCCGCACGAACAGCGGGCAGCCTGCGTGTATAGCATCGTAGAGCCTGCTCGAGTGGCAACCACTCGACGGCAAGAGCTCGGACAGTGCGATCCAGAGCTGAGTGCACTGAATCAGAACGCGCGGGTCGTAGCGCGAGGCTCGTACGGGCACAGTAGCTGTGTAGTATCCGGTAGCATCTCAGCAGGGGCATACGGAATCGATCGAACTCGGAGTCATCCAAGATAAGCATTGTGCTCCCCTCGTAGACGTACGACAGCGGAGTAGGCGGCATCATGACTGCCAATCTCAATCGTCACGCCTTAATCCGTGGAGGTGTAGCTCGGTGTCTGAGTTGTTCTGCTGATCATAAATCCGAACTTCAGCATGTACTGTTCCTGGTGAATCGCGGTAAACTCATAAACCCAAGTACTCAGTGGTACCAAACGCCAAGTCTGTCATGAGAGCGATCAGGACAGCGGAAACCCAGGGGTATTACGAGCCCAAGTGCGAAGCACAATGCTGTGCGTAGGACGCTGGTGAAACAAACGGTCCATTGAAAAGAGGGAAATTCAAGTTTGTCAAACGACAATAAGAGGTTTTAACACAACTCGGAGAGAAAGGTGTAAACAAAACAATGGAAAGGAAAATGATTATCAGACTAATCAGATCAACGACAGGGAATGTCGCACAGATATCCAGCCGTAGCTCGGTGTGAGACAGAATTTACGAGATCCTAAGTGTCGGCGTTAGTAAACTTCATTTAACCCGAGTAGAAGAGAGATCAGAGTCCCAGAGTATAGACGAGGAATAAAGATCCTATACCACCCAGTTGGCAATGTGGGCCCGTAAGCCACACAGCCAAGTTAGTAAACGGTTTTCTTTGTCTAGACTCAACTTCGGCCAAGGAATTGGAAAGGGGGATTCCTACAGCAGTCGGCTATGATACCAACTTGGGCGGCCCAGGCTCGATCGTACACTAATCATGCACGCAAACGTGTACGATCAAGATCAGGGACTCACGGAAGATATCACAACACAACTCTAAACATAAATAAGTCATACAAGCCTCATAATACAAGAAGGGCCACGAGGCTCGAATACAAATGCTCGATCATAGACGAGTCAGCGGAAGCAACAATATCTGAGTACAGACATAAGTTAAACAGTGCCATAGATGGTAGCACAAACAGGGATACAACAGATCGAATAGGCGCAGGGCCTCCTGCCTGGGATCCTCCTAACTACTCTGGTCGTCGGCGTCCTGGACGTAGTAGTAGGCTCCGTCCTGGTGGTAGTAGTCGGCGAAGGTGGCGTCGGCTCCTGGCTCCACACATCTGGTTGCGGACAAACAGCAAGAAGGAAAGGAGGAAAGGAGGGGGAAAGCAACCGTGAGTACATCCAAGTAATCGCAAGCAAGATATATATACATATGCGATATTGGGTGGGGTAAAGAGCAATATCGGGGCTGAACTGGCAGAATGCCAGAAGAGGGGGATAAGCTAGCCTGTCGAAGACTACGCTTCGGCAGCCTCCATCTTGAAGCACATAGAAGAGATTAGTTTGGAAGTTACCAAAACAAATGTAAAGCATAATCCTACCCGTCGATCCTCCGTCGCCGACCATGCGAGAGAGCGACCACCGGGTTATATCTGTCACTGTAAGGGGTGGGTTTATTAAGTATCCATTCTAGTGTGCATTGAGGTCGGATATACAACGGGTCGTCCTTTTACCGAGGGACACGGCTATTCGAATAGATAAACTTCCCTGCAGGGGTGCACCACATCTTCACCAACCCGCTCGATCCCCTTTGGCGGACACACTTTCCTGGGTCATTGCCCGGGCTCTGGAAGATTCACACGATCGTGCAGCGCCCACCCCACCTAGGATCAACAGAGAGGTCAGCACGCCGGACAATCTAGGCACTCTGGGGTCTGGGCACACATCGCCAGTGCGCTCCTGCACGTTGCGTACGCGGCCGCGAGCAGACACTAGCAACCCACACGATCACCGGCGGTTACGTTAGCGCGGTCCCAACACGGCGGCGCCGCTCAGTCACTGACGTCAAGAAGGTTCAGCTGATTACCACCGACGCCGGATACCCATAACTACTCCCGCGTAGTTGGTTAGTGCGTATAGGCCAGTGGCCAGACTCAGATCAAATATCAATCTCGTTTAGCGGTTTTATGAAGTAAACGCGAAAGACGACAGGCGGCCCCACCTGTCTCCTAGGTGTGTCTCAACTGCATGCCCTGCGCTCCGCCACAAAGATCCACACAAAGGGCGCGTTGGGACAAAGGTCCTTTCAGCCCCCCAATCGTGAATCACTCGCGCGGTACTCTTCGAGCGACCCGACTTTAGTCACCATTTGTAGTATGTATGTATATACGTATAGTATAACCGTGATCACCTCCCGAGTTGATACGGCCGATAGTATAGCAAGGCAGACTGACAAGAATGCAGGGCCAATGATGATAAACTAGCATCCTACACTAGGCATTTAGGATTGCAGTTAAGTATCAAGAAGTAGCAACAGTGTCAGGCTATGCAGTAGAATAGGATTAACTGAAAGCAGTAACAATGACTACACTACTCTAATGCAAGCAGTAAGAGGAGAATAGGCGATATCTTGGTGATCAAGGGGGGGGCTTGCCTGGTTGCTCTGGCAAAGTAGGGGTCGTCAACAACGTAGTCGGTCGGGGCAACCAGCAGCTGCGTCGGTCTCGTAGTTCGGACCGAAGGAAGAGGGGGAAGAAAAAACAGTATAAACACGGCAATAATGCAACAGGGATTCAGACATGTCAAGCGCAGGGCCGGGGTGATATACAGCCTAACTAAGCGTGTTAGTTAATTTAGGAATTTATTCGGATTTATTTAATTAAAGTTGGAAACTATTATTTTCGGATCGGTCTAATTGTTCAACGTTCTCATAGCTGCGGGCATCTGACGGGAATACAGAGGATGTATTCAGGTTGTATCGTCGTTCTGAGCAAGTTTCATGTATAAAATATTTCATTGGAGTTACGGTTTAAAAGATATGATTTCTAAAGTTTTTTAATTTCTGGAATTTATTTAATTATTTAAATCAACATTATCCGAAACAGTGCACGCTGACGTCAGCATGACGTCAGCAGTCAACAGAGGCGTTGACTGGTCAACTGACGTGTGGGTCCCGTTGTCATTGACTGAGATTAACTAAAACAGATTAATTACTTATTATCAGTAATTAGGTTAATCTAATCAGGATTAGGTAAGTTAATTAATTAGTTAACTAATTAAATAAATAATTAATTAATATTTTTATAATTTTCTTTTATACCTTTTTTTCTTTTTTAAATGTTCCAGGGGCTAGGCCCACATGTATTGGGTCAGGGGGGCATAGCGGGTTCGGGCGTTGTGGCGCCCGACCCGGGCGATGACCCGCGGGAGCGGAGGGGCGCCGAGCGGAGCGGGCGCCGGCGCGGAGCGGGCGACGGGCGCGGAGATGGCCGGGTGAGACCGGCGAGATGGCGCGGCGCAGCAGGGGGCGACGGGCGCGGTCGAGTGGTGGACCGGAGCGGGGCGAGACCGCGCGCCCGGAGCAGCAGAGGAGCCGGCCATGGCGGGCGACCCAGGCAGTGGCGGGGGCGCGAGCACAGCCGCGGGACGCGGTGAGGGTGCCAGGGGGAAGAAGGGAGCGGCCACGCGCGGGGCAGCGGCGATGCGGAGTGCGCACGCGACGAAGGGCACCAGTGGGGAGGCGAGTGACGGCAGGGCTCGCCGGCAGGGGCACGCGGGGGGGGCCGGTGGCGGGGCACGCGACGCACGAGGCCACGCAGGCGGGCGAGCAAGCAGCGGCGCGGGGAGGGAGAGAGAGGAGAGGGAGGGGCGCGGCTACGAGGGCGCAGGGGTCGTGGCAGTCGCGCGCCGAGGTGGATGACGGGGACGACGGCGAGAGGAGAAGCAGGCGGCGGGGGAGCGCTCGCGGCGACGGCGTCACCGGCGACGGCGAGGCGGCGCGGTCGTCGCCGCGGACCGAGGGACGGGGTCGTTCCGCGATCCCGATCCCGATTGGTCGGGAGGTGGGGGCTGACGGGGGGAGGCAGCGACGGGGCGGCGTCGGCGAGCGGTCGACGAGGAGGCGGACGGGATCGGGGGATCGCCCGATCCGTTGGGGGGGGGAGAGAGGAGAGAACGAGGGGGAGGGGGGGTCGGGGGTGGGTTAGGGTTCGGCCGGGGGTGGGCCGGCTTCGGCTAGAGTTGATTGGGATGTCCCCGGCCTAAGTGCTGAGGGCTGGATGAACTGGCGGCCGGTGCTTGCTGGTCACGAGTGCCCAGCGGGGGGGGGGTTGGTTTTCGTTACCTGGCCTGTGAAGTTGATCTGGAATTTGTTGACGTGCCTCGTTAATTCACGGATTTGTATTGTCCCTTTGGTTGATTTCGGTGTTGTGTTGTTGTTGTGTTGGGGGGGGTGTGGGTGCTGCTCTTGTTTTTTCTTTTTTTTTTCTTTTTGTTTTTCTGTTTCTTTTTCCTTTTCTTTATTCTCTTTTCTCTACTGTTAAATGTTTAGGCCCCAAATGGTTTTTGTAAAAAGTGTGACCTATTTCATAAATACCAGTGCATTATTCCTCAACACCTAAAATTAGTTTGGACAAAACATAATTCCATATTTATTTCAGATTTAATAAATGGTTATTAAATACCATCTTTATCCACTGTTTGAGGTTGTTCGAGTCACTTATCCAATTCCAATGATGTTGGTTTCAATTTTAGAATAGCCTCTGGAATATTTGTTATTTATCTGACATTTTAGTTTCTATGTTGGACAACTTTTATACTCCACTTTCATTTAAATTTGAATTTGACTTAGGAGTTGAAATGCAATATGATGCTAATGATGATTGTGCACTATTAATCATGATGACATGGCCTCATCAAAAGGGTGATCACTGTAGCTTATTACAGGGGGTGTTACAGTTATGATGTAGTGTGATAGGATGCTATCCTCCTCTGAATGATTCAAGTGTCTTGACTTGGCACATGTTCACGCATGTAGTTGAATCAAAACCAACAGAGCCTCCACGATATTTATGTTCATGGTGTTTTATATCCTACTCATACTAGTATTCAATGTTAATTATTCATAATCCATGATTATGACTGTTTTCGCTCTCTAGTTGGTCACTTCTCAACCTATTTGCTAGCCTTCACCTATACTAAGAGGAAACACTGCTTGTGCATCCAAATCCTTAAAACCCAAAGTTATTCCATATGAGTCCACCATACCTACCTATATGCGGTAATTACCTGCCGTTCCAAGTAAATTTGCATGTGCCAAACTCTAAATCTTCAAATAATAATCTGTTTTGTATGCCTGAATCGCTCATGAAGCGATAGGGGGTGGTCAGTATCTTCCATGCTAGGTGGGTTATTCTCACGATGAGTGTTTATTCACTTGTCATTCACGAGAAAGTGGCTGGTAATTGTGATGTCTAGTCCTATGATCAAAATCAAAATATAATAATGAAACAAAACTCCCCCGGATTGTTGTTGGTATGGAGGGCACCCGAGGATTCGGCTAGCCATGGCTTGTATTTGTTGGTGGAGGGGGAGTAAAACTTTACCTTTCTGTTTGGGAACCGCCTATAATGTGTCTAGCATGGAAGATGTTGAGAACTCTCGGTCACTACGTTGACAATGAAAGCATATCTCCCAAAATTATATTCATCTCTGTTTTAAAAACTTCGAGCTATGGCACCTCTGCAAATCCCTGCTTCCCTCTGCGAAGGGTCTGTCTATTTTATTTATATTGCTGAGTCATCATCTTCTTATTAAAGCACCAGCTGGAGAGCACTATTGTCATTTATATGCTTTGTGTTTAGTTAATGTTGAGTATGAGTGCCATTGGATCTCTTTTACCATGAATTACAATGTCTAGTCAGTGCTTGAACTTCAGAGGTGCTCTGCATTTATGTTTTGATGTCTCAGAAAGGGCTAGCGAGATACCATTATATCATATTATATCAAGATTGTTTTGAAAAAAGTGTTCTCATCCGAGATATCTTATTATTGCTCACTAGTTAGTTATGCCATTTATGAGACTAAATGTGATACCTAAGTGTTATCGGGAATATGGTTAGTTCATAATCTTTGCTAAAAACCTGAACATTGGTTAGACATATTTGCAACAACAAGATCAAACAGAGTTTGTAAAAGTTTTTCTTTTTCACTTTCAGTTTGTCAAATGAATTGCTTGAGGACAAGCAATGAGTTAAGCTTGGGGGAGTTGATACGTCTCCATCGTATCTACTTTTCCAAACACTTTTGCTCTTGTTTTGGACTCTAATTTGCATGATTTGAATGAAACTAACCCGGACTGACGTTGTTTTCAGCAGAATTGCCATGGTGTTGTTTTTGTGCAAAAATCAAAGTTCTCGGATTGACCTGAAAATTTATGGAAAATATTTATGGAATATATAAAAATATTGGCAGCATAATATACCAGAGGGGGGCCACCCACGAGCCACAAGCTCAGGGGGTGCGCCCACCCCCCAGGGCGTGCCCTGCAAGCTTGTAGGCCCCCTGGACCTCCGGCAACCCTAGCTAACTCCAACTCCATATATACTTATTCGCCAAGAAAAAAATCAGAGAGAAGGATTCATCGCGTTTTAAGATACGGAGTCGCCGCCACCTCCTGTTCTTCATCGGGAGGGCTAATCTGGAGTCCGTTCGGGGCTCTGGAGGGTGGAATCCGTCGTCGTCGTCATCATCAACCTTCCTCCATCACCAATTTCATGATGCTCACCACAGGGAGTGAGTAATTCTTTCATGGGCTTGTTTGACGGTGATGGGTTGGATGAGATTTATCATGTAATCGAGTTAGTTTTGGTAGGGCTTGATCCCTAGTATCCACTATATTCTGAGATTGATGTTGCTATGACTTTGCTATGCTTAATGCTTGTCACTAGGGCCTGAGTGCCATGATTTCAGATCTGAACCTATTATGTTTTCATGAATATATGTTTGGTCTTGATCCTATCTTGAAAGTTATATGCACCTATTACGAGTTATGATCCGCATACCCAAAAGTGACAATAATTGGGATTCTTTCCGGTGATTACCATAGTTTGAGGAGTTCATGTATTCACTAAGTGCTAATGCTTTGTTCCGATTCTTTATTAAAAGGAGGCCTTAATATCCCTTGTTTCCTTATGGACCCCGCTGCCACGGGAGGGTAGGACAAAAGATGTCATGCAAGTTCTTTTCCATAAGCACGTATGACTATATACGGAATACATGCCTACATTATATTGATGTATTGGAGCTAGTTCCGTGTTGCTCTAGGTTATAACTGCTACATGATGAATATTATGCAATGCAATTATCCGTCATTGATCCAATGCCTATGCTTTTCGCATATTGAACTTTGCTAAGTTACTTTTGCCGTTGCTGCTCTTACAATCACTACAAAACTGCTTATTTCTGCTACTGTTACCGTTACTATTAAACTACCATACTACTTTGCTACTGATCACCTTGCTGCAGATATTAGGTCTTTCAGGTGTGGTTGAATTGATAACTCAACTGCTAATACTTGCGAATATTCTTTGGCTCCCCTTGTGTCGAATCAATAAATTTGGGTTGAATACTCTACCCTCGAAAACTGTTGTGATCCCCTATACTTGTGGTTATCAGGACCTCACGAGAACAGAAACTTGCGGCGGCGGAAAAAGTATTTCGGGTGTCTCTCTGATGTCACGGGAATATTTGAGAATTTATAGTGGTGGAATTAGGTCAAGAAGTGCCACGAGGGGCCCACTAGCCTGGGGGGCGCCCCCCCAAGGCGCACCTCCCGAGCTTGTCGCTCCCTCATGACTCGTCTGGTCTTCTCCCGAACCTTCTAGGGTCTCCTCTAGTCCAGAAAGAATTAACCCAAAGTTTTTTCTCCGTTTGGACTCTGTTTGATATTGATGTTCCTGAAAAGTCAAAAATAAGCAAAAAACAACAACTGACACCGGGCACTAAGTTAATAGGTTAGTCCTAAAAAATGATATAAAGTTGCTTGTAAATGAATATAAAACATCCAAGATTGATACTATAATAGCATGGAAAAATAAAAAATTATAGATACGTTGGAGACGTATCAGCTGCCGTCGCGCCCTGTCGTCTTCCGCAAGCCCCTCCTCACAGTAGCCCTCTTCCCCGAGCCCCTCCTCGCCACCGCTGACCTTCAGGAGCACCCGAGGTCGCTGGAGCACGGGACGCCGCCACCCAAGACCGCCCTCCTCGTCGTCGCCGCCTACTCCTCTGGCCGCTGCAGCCCCCTCCGACGCCGCCGCCTCCTCCTCCGGCCGCTGCAGCCCCCTCCGACGCTGCCGCCCCCTCCTCCGGTGAGCATCCTCTTTGTACCCTCCCCCCTCTTCTCTGTGCTAGTACTAGGGTTATTAGGTTAATTAGTTCCACGGTTTTAGGGTTCAAATTGTAGGGGGATTTTAGTTCTAGGGTTCTAGGGTTCAGATTGTAGACAGTAGGAATTTTAGTTCTAGGGTTCTAGGGTTCAAATGGTGTAGAAGATGGGATATGGTGATGATTTTTCTGTTAATTATATGATTCTAGGGTTTTAGGTTAATTGATGCAATTATAGTGAGAGCTAAATGGTGTAGTTTGATCAAATTTATATGCAGCCATTGCAGATTATAAAATATAGCAGCAGCAATAGTTTGATCAAATTTATATGCAAAAATTCTTGAGCTTGATTTCCTCAATAACATGGTTGTTTTCTATTCTTTTTCAGAAATTTTGAAACCCTAGGAGAAGGCCTAGATGTTGCCCGATACCACCACCAACGAGAGCAAGCTCTGCCTCTACAGCCCCGTCAACACCGGTATATACAACAGTAATATTAATGCTCAAAATATGATGGATATGATGGAAATATTAATGTTGTGTACTACTAGTTGACCCCCAAGTATTCAATTGATATTCTACTAGTTGTTGTGTACTGCTACCTAGTGTTGTAGTTGCATTTTGAATTGAGTTTGAGATTTAAGTTTTGACCAAGATTTTTTGTGAATATTTGGACATGTGTTGCAGTGTAGAAGATGGATATTTGAACAGTGTTTGCAAGGAATATGATTTCGAGTGGCCTATGTTTTGCCGGAATGTTGATTCTTTTCCGTTCCGGCAAATTTTGGGCACTCGATTTGTCCACTTTTTAGCAAAGGTCATGCCGAAATTTCTCGTGAATTTTGGCATGACTTGTGCTGAAAGTAGAACATATCGAGTGCCCAGGATTTGCCAGGACGGGAATGAAATGACATTCCGGCAAAACATAAGCCATTTTTATGTCAGTATTCATTTCATTATAGTTTTAGAATTAAACGAGCAGACTGAACTGTAGGAAACATGGTGAATAACGATGAAACCGGGTTGTGGTTACACGAGCAAGAAGCCCGTGTGGGATAAGGAGGATGTGGAACACGAACGTCAGGGGATCCTAGACCCTTTGGCTGAGTTCTACTCGTGAACTGTGTTGGGATTTCCCCGAAGAGGAGAGGATGATGCAGTACAATAGAGATAAGTATTTCCCTTAGTTAAGAACCAAGGTTATCAATCCAGTAGGAGAACCACGCAACACCTCATTAGCAGCACCTGCACACAAATAACAAATCCTTGCAACCCAACGCGAACAAGGGGTTGTCTATCCCTTGGCGGTTACGTGCAAGATAAAATTGTATAGTAATTGATAGATAGATTGAACAAAAATACAAAATAAAATAAGTAAGATAAAATTGCAGCAAGGTTTTTGTAGGATTTTTAGTATGATAAAACTAGACCCGGGGGCCATAGTTTTCACTAGAGGCTTCTCTCTTGAAAATAGCATACGGTGGGTAAACAAATTACTGTTGGGCAATTGATAGAAAAGCAAATAATCATGACGATATCCAAGGCAATGATCATATATATAGGCATCACGTCCGAGACTAGTAGACCGACTCCTGCCAGCATCTACTACTATTACTCCACACATCGACTGCTATCCAGCATGCATCTATAGTATTAAGTTCATAAAGAACGGAGTAACGCCTTAAGCAAGATGACATGATGTAGAAAATGTAAACTCACGCATGAATAAACCCATCTTTTTACCCTTGATAGCAACGATACATACGTGTCATGTCCCCTTCTGTCACCGGGATTGAACACCGCAAGATCGAACCCATGACAAAGCACCTCTCCCATTGCAAGATAAATCGATCTAGTTAGCCAAACCAAATCAATATATCAGAGAGAAATACAAAGATATAATAATCATGCATAAAAGAGTTCAGAGAAGACTCAGATAATATTCATGGATAATCTGATCATAAACTCACAATTCATCGGATCCCAACAAACACATAACAAAAGGTGAGTACATCAAATAGAACTCCAAGAATATCGAGGAGAACATTGTATTGAAGATCAAATAGAGAGAAGAAGCCATCTAGCTACTAACTATGGACCCGTAGGTCTGTGGTAAACTACTCATGCATCATCGGAAGGCCAGCAAGGTTGATGTAGAGCCCCTCCCACTAAAAAAGACACATCCGTGACATTTTGGGCCGAACAAAAAAAATTCTGCCATGCTTATGACACTTCTATGACGATAATTATGAAAAAACCCAGTATCATCTTAGATGTGGTGGGCTCCTACTTCTATGACAAAAAATCATGACAGAAAATGGGCTTTTCGTCCTGGGCGGGCCGGAGACGCACCTGCATGACATTCTTTGGGCCGTCCATGACAGAAAAAATTGTGGTAGATGCGGGGGCGAGGAAAATTTTGGGGAGTTCCTGGTTACGGTGGGTGGTCGGGGCCGAGCGATGCACGGAGGGATTGTGCATTTCTCTCGTACGCATGTGTGCGAGGCGTTGGGCTCTAACTGAACCCGAGCGAGGCGTTCGCTTACTGAACCCGAGCGATTGCACTAGCTACGTTACTGAACCCGAGTGATCGATCCCTGGCTGTTAACTGAACCCGAGCGATTCCTTCGCTACTGCTGCTAACTGAAGCCGATCGAAGCTGCCTCTTGATGAACAGTCCCCGGTGGGGGTTGGATGATTAGGATCCCGTGGTAGTAGAGGCCGTTGCCGCTGGATGAACAAGACCTCGATCGAGGAGGTGTGGGTGGATGAACAGTATCCGGTGGAGGGACCCCGTGGAGGGCTGGTTGAACAGGACCCCATGGAGGGCTGGTTGAACAGGACCCCATGGAGGGCTGGTTGAACAGTAGCCGGTGGAGGGCTGGTTGAACAGGACCCCGTGGAGGGCTGGTTGAACAGTAGCCGGTGGAGGCTGGATGAACAGGACACCGTCGATGAACAGTAGCTGGTGGAGGCAGGAGGAAGTCGACGGTGGATGAACAGTAGCAGGTGGAGGCTGGAGGAAGTCGACGGTGGATGAACAGTAGCCCGTGGAGGCTGGAGCGAGGTAGTAGATGGTGGATGAACAGTAGCCCGTGGAGTCCCGTTTTGCGGTACGCCACACCCCTCCCGATGAACAGGACCCCGTTTCGACCGTAGGTGCTCCAACACAAGTCTGTTTCCTCCGTTTTGCGGTACGCCACACCCCTCCCGATCAACAGCACCCCGTTTCGACCATAGGAGCTCGAACACAAGTCCGTTTCCTCCATTTTGTGGTACGCCAGACCCCGTTTCAGCTGTTCCGTCCAAGCCGGTTGGCTCCCGATGAACACGATGCATTCCGACCCAGTCTGTTGCCTCCTGATGAACACGATGTTGTTTCTCCGTTCTGACCCAGTCGGTTGGGTGCCGATGAACAGGACGCCGTTGCTGTACGTGTTCGAGACCCCGCCTGTATGTACGTATGTAGCCGTATTTACTTTCTTGCAGCGTGGCTGTACGTACGTGTACACGATATAGACGGGACTGCCTGAATAGCTACCGATCCTTACTTGGCCATGGTTCATCGTGGCAGAAAGACCGATGGACCAGTATGGACATACATGTTTGCGACCAGAATGACAACGCTACGTACGCTTCGACCGGGTGGGTCCCGACTGTCAGGGAGGATAAGGAGGCACTTCCTTGCGTGCGAAGATATTGATGGTGGGTCCGAGCTGACAGGGGGAGGATTCTTTTTTTTGCACGTAATAAGGAGGCACTTCCTTGCGTGCAAAGATGTAGCTGGTGGGTCCATCTATCAGCCTCACTACGTACAGTCCTCTTCCGATGGCTGTCGTTCGTTGACCATGTTGACCACGTCGCGCGGACAGCACCAGGTGGTGGACGACGGTGAGGCAGGGAACGACGCGGAGGGTGGTACGAGGGTTGACTGGTTCGGCTGCGGTGTGAGGCTGTCGTCGCCGCAGAATAACAGGGGGTTTGGGTGAGTAGAGGGATGGCCTGGCCAGCGGTGGGAGTAGTAGGGGGCGGTGAGGCCTGCGCGGCAGCACAGCCGGCCACGGGAGGTAGGAGCACGCAGTGGTTTGGATGGCTGGAGCAAGAAAATCCGAGGTTGAAGAAGCAGGACGACCGTTGGATGTTAACAATCCAATGGTCACTGGTGATAGAATCGTTTGTTGACTAAGTTGACAAAGCCCTGCATACGCGTCAACTTAGTAGGGCCACAAGTCAGCCTCCATATCTGGTGGGCCCCAGCTGTCATGGGGAGCACTCGTTATTTTTCGCTTAATAAGGAGGCACTTCCTTCCGTGCCAAGATATAGCTGGTGGGTCCCAGCTGTCATTGGGAGGATTCATTCGTATTGGCGTAATAAGGAGGTACTTGCTTGCGTGCGGCCATGGACCATGTGGGTCCCAACTGTCAGCCTCTCCATGTACATCCCTCTTCCGATGTTGTCGTTTGTTGACAACGTTGACCACGCCATGCCGAGAACACCAACGCGATGGACGACGGCGAGACCCAGGAAGGGAATGACCCGGAGGCAGCGAAGCCACAACAGTGGAGGGATGTGGGTGAGTAGAGGGATGGCCTGGCCAGTGATGGGAGTAGTAGGGCGCGGTGAGGCCTACGCGGCAGCACAGCCGGCCACGGGAGGCGGGAGCAGGCGGTCCCGCCGGCGCTGGATTTGGCGGCTGGAGCAAGAAGATCAGAGATTGAAGAAGCACGATGGCCGTTGGATTGACATCCAACGGTCACGTCTGCTAGAATCGTTTGTTGACGTATATAATAGGTAAAAAAAGTCTTGCATACGTGTCAACTTAATAGGCCCACAAGTCAGACAATTCCCTATTTTTTTATAATTTACAGCTCATTGCAACTTCTTATGCAATTTATTGCAGTCGGTTTTTTGTTGTTGGCCAGGGCCAGGGTTAAAAATTTAAACAAAATCTCGCATATTTCGGTGGGGTCCAAACTATTTTTAATACCGAAATGTTGAGCCAGATTTAAAGTACTTTGAAGATATATTTAAATTAGGTTAAAGCCCAGTGAAATTGGAATCTGAAAATGTGAAAAAATTCAGAAATCTGAAAGTAACTGCCAATTTGTCGTCTGTTTTTTATATTTACAGCCCATTTCATATTACTTTCAAGATTTGCAGCCGTCTTGAAAGAGTTGCAGCCCAGCAGGGCGTAGAAAAATAAGTAGGACTGGATTGGGTATTCTTCAGAAAAAATAAACTGGGCTCATTTTCACAAAGAAAAAATAGCTGGGCTGGTCATGTGGTGAACGTAAAATAGAAGCCTGGGCTAGACGGGCCACAGCCTAGTTGAAACCCTGCTCCGTCTCAACAATAACAAAAAAAATATTGTTCGAGCAGCTACGTGCTAGGTGTCAGCTGATCTTGTGGTGTTCTCTTGTCTATTGACTATACGCTGACAATGTCGTGGGGCCCAGATGTCAGCAAACCACTAGGAGGAAGCATTTTCTTTTTCTATACGCTGACAATGGAGTATATAACAAAAAATGAGGAACTTGCTTGCGTACGGCCATGGACATGGTGGGCCCCTACTGTCATCCTCTCCACGTACAGTCCTCTCCCGATTCCTCTTGTTTGTTGACCATGTTGACAATGCGAGAGGGCGGCACTGCGGCGAGCGCACCAAAGCACACGGAGGACGACGGCGAGGCCTCGGACGTCAGCGTTAATGATTTAGGAGATGGTGGGGCGGCGATGCGTGCGCTGAGGCGCAGCCAGCCGTGGGAGGCGAAAGCAGGCGGCCCCGCCGGCGCTGGTTTGGTTTTGGCGGCTGGAGGAAGACAGGACTGAAGAAACATGACAGATTGTAAAAGCAGCAGGAGTACTTAACAACCTTAACTGAAACCAGCAGGGGCACTTAACAACCATAGCTGAAAGCAGTATGAGTACTTATACAGGTTCAACTGTACAAAGCATGCCTCGAACAGTGCTACTTTGCCTACAGTTAACCAAGGGTGAGGCCACCAAGCCCCAGGACAAGGCCCAGGCGCCACCCCGCGCATCCACAACCTTCTGAAGGCGGCTTCATCTCGCAATGTGGTCAATAAATAGGATATTTGCTTTAGAGCCATGGAAAAGCATGAGCATAACCTTCTGTCCTATTCTCCAAGTTGGATGGGCCTTCATTATTTGAGACCACCCATGAATAAGTATCTTTTCACCTCCAATGGAAATGGAGTAGGTCGACATAAACATCATGTTGTGACCAAGCGCAAGTTTGACCCGACCACTACTGGAATCAGAATCTTTGCCGTCAGCCGCCTCTTTGCCGTCTGCTAGCTGATGGCACAGATGGTCTTTGCCATC
Source organism: Thinopyrum elongatum (assembly GCA_011799875.1). Classification (NCBI taxonomy): domain Eukaryota; kingdom Viridiplantae; phylum Streptophyta; class Magnoliopsida; order Poales; family Poaceae; genus Thinopyrum; species Thinopyrum elongatum. The sequence continues at coordinate 326,034,633 of CM022302.1, forward strand.
AGCTTACAGAAAGCTGGCGGCAAAGAAGGAGCAGACGGCAAAGATATTGTTTGCCGTCAGCCGTATCTTTTCCGTCCGCTAGCTGACGGCATAGAAGCTTTGCCGTCAGCTAGCAGACGGCAAAGAGGGAGGGTGGCCCACTAGCGAGAGCCACCTAACGGCCACTTTCTTTGCCGTCCGCTAGCCGACGGCAAAGCTTCTTTGCCGTCTGCTAGCATACGGCAAAGAAGCTGGCCAAACTAACGTCTGTTAGCTAGGCTCTTTGCCGTCTGCTAGCAGATGGCAAAGAACCGTGCCCTAACTAAAAAGCCAACGCCCGCGCCCCACCCCTCTTTCTGTCCCCTCTCTCTCTCTCCGCCCCGTGCCCTAGCCGCCGCCGCCCCGCGCCACCCCCGTCGCCGGCCGCCCCGCCCCCGTGCAGCCGCCACCACCGTCGCCGCGGCGACCCCCTCCTCCGCCCCGCGCCACCCCCATTGCCGCCCCGCGGCTCAGGCACCACAAGTGCATTGCTTTTTGAATATGAAATGATGACTCGGTGTAGTTGATTATCTACTGCTCAAAACTTCTGCTGCTGTAATGTTGTTTGATAATGTTGTAAGGGTAGTAATTGGTATCTTCTGCTACTTATCAGAGATGGGGGGAGGCCGCCACCGCAGGCTGCGCTCTGCCACACCGGAGTATGACTTGGAAGGTTTCGAGTTCTTCACGATCGTACTTGAGAATTCCTCCAGGAGGCAGGTATATAAAAGGAGAGATCTCCCCTTCACCCATCTCTTTATCATAACTCTGCTGTTTGCTACATCACTCCTTGACCCACGCTGCAGAGGCTGCCTGACACTTTTATGAAGATGCTGGACGGCCATCGGCCAAAGGATGTGAAGCTGCGACAGGCCGGCAGCAGACTTCGCAGGCTTTGGGACGTGGAGGTGGTGATCAGGAACGACCACATGTACCTGTATCGTGGCTGGGAGCAGTTCGTCCGTGCCTATGACCTGCGCCACGGGTACTTCCTTGTCTTCAGGTACGACGGCGACGCCATGCTCACTGTGAAGGTGTTCAACACGACTATGTGCCGCATGCGCTACCAGGACGACGACGATGCCAGTACGCTCTGCCTCTTCTTCCTCTCCATTTGGCTTTGTCTCACACTGATTGTTAAAAAACCTTTGTTGCATTTGGTCAGGCAATGGGAGCAGCAGCAGCGACTCTGGCTACAGCAAAAGCAGCAGTGAGTCTGGCTACAGCAAAAGCAGCAGCGTGGATGATCCGGAATGGAGTGGGGAAGAAGAGGAGCAGAGTGGGGATGAGGAGGTGCAGCCTATTCTGTCTGACGATGACCTCGCGATGGTGGTGGTTGACGATGGCCAAGCGATGGTGGTGGCTGATGATGGGCAAGAGATGGTGGTGGCTGAGGATGACCTAGCGATGGTGCTGCCTGAAGATGGCCTCGCGATGGTGGTGGTGCCTGACAATGACCTCGCGATGGTGGTGGCGCCGGCGATCCCACAGCCGGGCGACATGACCACGCCAATTGTGGTAGAAGAGTACATCGCACTGCCTCGCCACTCTAAGCGCATCAGGATGATGAAAGAGAAGGAGAAGAAGGAGGAGTGAAGTATGTCAGGTATGTCAGATCTCCAAAATGATCTATACTTAGCTTTGTTTCCTCCGAAATGACCTAAGTTAGCTCTAATATGCTAAGTTAGCTCTAAAATGCTAAATTAGCTCTAATATGCTTAGTTACCTGGGTTAGCTCAAGAAAGACCTATACTTAGCTTACTTATGTCAAAAAATGGCATAATATGCTTAGTTAACTCAAAAATGGCATAATTAGCTAGGTTAGCTCCAAAATGACCAATTTTACCTAGGTTAGCTCCAATATGATCCATTTTACCTAGGTTAGCTCCCAAATGACCAAGTTTACCTAGGTTAGCTCCAATATGATCCATTTTACCTAGGTTAGCTCCAAAATGACCTATTTACCTAGCTTAGCTCTAAAATGACCTACACACTTAGCATTTTTACCTAGCTTAGTTAGAAGAAGAAGATAAAGAAGAGGAGAGGAGAAAAAGAAAGAGAATATAAATTCTTCTTCTTCTTTTTCTTCTTCCTTTTCTTCTTTTTCTTCTAGCTAGTCTTCTTCTTCTTCTTCTAACTTTCATCTTTCCCAATTTGCAGATTTGCTTTAGATGAGGAAGCTTGCATTGATGGAGTGTACTCTTCTCCTTGTGCTTCCTTTTTGTTTATGGAAACTTGTTGGAAACTTCTTTTGGATATGTATGTATATATGGATATGTTGTTGAAACTTCTTTTGGATATGTATGTATATATGGATATGTTGTTGGAAACTTCTTGTTGGAAATCATTGTATGTTGGATATGTTGTTGGAAACTTGTATGTTTCTTATGTTGTTGAAAACTTATTGTTGGTATGCTTGTTGAAATTATTTTGAAATGTGTGTATATATATATATATATCTGTGAAATTCTGTCAAATTGAATGAATTTAAGAAAAAACAGGGGCTATACAGGCACTTTGCCGTCTGCTGGCAGACGGCAAAGAGCTTTGCCATCAGCCAGCTGATGGCAAAGCTGCCATGTGGCAGCTACCTGTGCAACCTGGGGGGCACTTGGCTGGCCTATATTGTTTCTTTGCCGTCCGCTAGCAGACGGCAAAGCACGCCGTTAACCCCTTAACAGCCCTAAGCTACCACGTGTGCCGTCCAGGTCCTTTGTCGTCTGCTGGCGGACGGCAAAGACCATTTCATCTTTGCCGTCCGCCAGCAGACGGTAAAGAGCCCTTCGCCGTAGCCTATTCAGCCGGACCTGTTGCCATCTGCTGGCTAACGGCAAAGGCCTTTGCCGTCCGCCAGGCATGCCTTTGCCGTCAGCCATGGGAGACGGCAAAGTGCCTCATTCCTATAGTGGACCATGGTCAGGCATCTGTATAGGAACAATAGAACTGGGCAGTTTCTATTTCAAGAAGATCACAGCTGTAAAACTGTGTATAAGCAAGAGTTTATGAACAACATATATAACAGAAAACAGCTCGTACCATAAGTTTCTCGACACAGTTGGACCTGTTCAACGTGTGCAGCAGTGGAACACATATCCCATGTGGCCTTCCACCATTGAAACGCCCCACAAGGACCTCAACACGATCAATAAAGTGTAGGAACTAGTGGATGTCGTCCTAGTCAACTTCAGTGCCATCAGTAACAGTCGAGTTCTTATAGAATAACAAAGAAGTAGCGTGCTTAACTTTGAAATAACCTACACGTGCCACCAATTATAAGAAATATTAGTTAGAAGTAGCATCTTCGTGAGAGAAGCGAATCACAAATTGTTGCTACTTCTAAAGTTAAATTGTGATTAGTTAGACAGAATAGGTGGATTAAGAAGTAATCGAGGCAACATGCAAGAACCAGATACAAAACTAACATGGATGAACTACTGGAACGGCGTCGGGGTGGAAGATCACAGTGAAGATGAGACCAGGTTTTGCTATTTCCATCAACATTCGTGCGCCAACTTTCAGTCCGTAACACTTGAGAAAGTTTATCCAAGTTCGGCCATAAAAAAGCAGCGATCTTCTTGGTTCATGAACCCAACTCGGAACTTATATCCATGGCTTGTCTTCAATGTGACCATTAAACTGGTGTATTCAGTTATGGCAAGGCCGACCATCTTGAGTACATGTGTTCTGGCAGAGCAAGGAATGCACTGCAGGAAAAATAATATGAGAACACAATGTATTTGCTATCCAAATCTAGAAATAATTTCCTCCTTCACGTCAGTGTTGACCATGGTACTAGTACCTTTTATCCAAATATAGCAATCCAAATTTCCAAATTAGTCGACAGCATGTTCAAAAACCCCCACCCCCCGGATAGAAAAGAGGATTCTAGGAACATATTGTGCGCGTTTAAAAATCCTGTGTTAGGATGAGAAGGAACAAGTGTGGCGTCTCGCCGAGGGCGCAGAAACCTGTAGGGTCCTTGCACTTTGGGCACTGCAAATGAAACACACTAGATTCAGTAGGAAGAAAAATGCATCAACGGCGGCGGCTGCCATCCTAGGATTACCCGCGACCAAGGGACTAGGATTTATCGGGGATGGATGAAGAATTCGTACCTGGTTCTCCATGAGAAAACCCTACGCAATCGCCGAGAGGGGGTTTTCTCTGAACAAGCAGACGAGGGAGAAGGGGATTCAGGCCCAGTGAAATATTGCTGCTTCGTCCGTCCAGCTTACTGCTAAAGCTGGAAAGGTGGGGGTTTCGTGATTTGATGGCTCATTGGGCATTACTGCGGCGCTACGACCGGGGTGAGCCTACCATGCAGTTGTGCACTCTAATTTGGTGCATGGCACGTGGACCCCGTTGCCGGATGCCCCACATATCAGCGAAAGGAAATAGAAAGGCAGGAGTAACTAGTTACACATAAATATATTTCTGACAGAGAGATACTCCCTCTGTAAAGAAATATAAAAATATTTTATATCACAACTTTATACATAAGAAAAATCAAGGGGAATATATATAACATAATATGGGGGTTCAGCTGAGAATATAATACTCAGACAGGCTCACGGTTCTGGACTTTGGGCCACAGGCCGGTGGGCCTGCATGTTTGGGGGCCCATGTGTTCTAACTCAGCGCATTTCATATTATAAGCGATCGATACGGCACTGGTTTTAGATGTTGTCGCAAGGCGAATACAAAAAATTAAATAAAGCACGGTAGCTCTTAGAATGAAATCGAACGACAGTTCCTAACCAGCAATTAGAGTTGCAATTCTTTCATGATATCCTACGTGATAAATAATACTGTCGTACAACTTATACACACAGGACACTTATTTCACCATGCCATATTATTACATAAAAAGCTCTCAGAGGATAGATCAGTTTGGCAGTTGCGTGCTGCTACTGAAGAATTTCAAAGTTGATTTGGACCAGCTCTCCTTGCCGAGAAAGTTCGATTTTGACATCATCCCCTACCGCAAGATTTGATAGAGTTTTGAACCTTGACCATCCTTTAGCATCAATCATCATGCGACCATCCTTTGTATTTACGGTATATTGAGCAGGTTCATTCACACCAAGGCTGCGGATGGTAAGAGAAACTTGGCCACGGTCGCCCGGATTATTGAAGGACTCCCTCGTTGCTCTAGGAATTCTCTGTTTGCAAACAAGAAGGCATACACAAACAGTTAGATCAACACAGTGAATCATGTGAAACAACATGGAAAGAAAAAAGAACGAAGCACTTGGGCGGCCAATGCTTACCAAGAAGGTGGAGATGTCGGTTTTTGTAAGGACTTTGGTATATGCGGTGCGAACTGCAGCCCAGTCTGTTGTCGGTGCAACTGCTGGTTCCGTTACCACTGCACGGGCCAGAGCAGATGCAAGTGCAACTTCAAGTGTTGGTGCAGGTGCCGGAGCCGTTGCTGGTGCCCGTGCCGGTGCGACTAGTAGTGCCGCTGCTGCTGCCGGAGATGGTGCTCCTTGTGGAGCTGGTGTCGATGTCGAAGCAGGTGCCCGTGTCGGTGCCCGATCCTCTGGTAGATTAGCCTGATCCGCTGACGCGGTCGGTGCCCAATCCTCTGGTGGATCAGACTGAGCTACTGCCGCTATCAGTGCTAGAGCCAGTGCCGTTTGAGAAGGTGCCAGTGCTCAATCCAATGCTGAAGGTGGTACCGATGTGCGAGACAGCAGTGATCGTCTCTGGTCTGCTATGATTTCATACTTCAGCTTTCTAACTTGACTAGGCTCCGTGACCTTGATCCAGTCTTTTTCTGCATTTCTTTTAAACGCGAGAAGGACTAATTGTGGCGTGTTTGTTAAACCAAACTGCAGTTCATCATAGGGCTTTAGATTGTACTCAGACAACAGACTGATCCAATTGTGTCCAGTAATATAAGTGATGGACAGTGCCTTGGTTACTGACACGACATAAGAAGTGAAACCTGCAAAAATAACCATCATAGAGCAAACCAAACGGTTTATTCTGTAATGAATGTCACATGGCAAAACCTACATCATAAAATTGCAGCAAAAGTAAGAAAACATGACATTAAATCAATAAGATTTAGACAGTAAATCAATAAGATTTACTTGATGTGACACGAGTGAATCCTTACCAGGAAATCACTATGTTCCAGTTATAAACAGAAGGTTGATCGTCCAATTACGGGTGGCATGTAGGGCCCCTGCTTACTCCCACAAGCAGGACAGTCCAAAGGTCGTGACAAATCGTATGGACCGAACATCCATGGGATTAGAAATCCTGGTGGGTGCAATAAACCCTACAATGCATACAGATATTGGAGTGTAACCATAATTGATAAACCGTCCTCACAAAAAAGATGATCTGGATACTTCAAAATATACAGACTGAATTGAGTGGACAGACATTAACATATACTGTTCTCAGGACTCACCACACAACAAAAGCGGCAGTACTAAACAATACAGGGTTCACACACACAAATCAAGTACTGAATAATAGTACTTACTACAAACAAGCAAAGTTGCACTAATTAAACTCTGCAGACTATTTATTGCCACCGACCTACGGGATGTACCCCACATAACTGACTAGGCCATGGACCTCGTGAGAGATGTCTACCAGCACCATCGCCATCTCGTCAACCTTGGAGAACCTAACAGAGTGGTCTTTCCACTCATAAACATGACGATGAAGACAGTCCACATCAGATTTGTTGGGAAGCTTTACAAGAACAACACCCTTCGTAATCGAAGGCACAACTAGGAAATTGTTGTGGTGAAGTACACCCTCGAGAACACGCCTGACAACAATGCTACAGGAAAACACTAGTTCACGACACGTGGCGACAAGGACACAGCAGCTGGATAGTTTAGTAGAACTCATCCTCAGGTCTTCCAGTTCACACGACATGACTTTGAGAACTTCATCTCCACCGCGGACCTGGTTCTAATTCAAACAGAAACCAAATATTTTATTACTACCTCCGTTCAGAAATATAAGATGATTTTTGATATTTTACTCCATATAAGACTACATATACGCACAGAAATGAGTGAACAAAGACACTAGAACATGTCTTCAAAGGCATGAGAGCAGAGGGATTACTTGCAATATCCATAACACAAGTTACTGAGGCTAATATACTCTCTTCAAAGGCATGAGAGCTAAAATCTTGCATTTCCTACAGCTAGCATTGATGTTCATAAAGTAGTTGAAAGTAATCTATAAGAAATCAGTGTCAACCTCTCGCATGTTTTGGTCAAAAGAGCAATTTAGAACCGTCATTTGGCACACAAAAATCACATGCAAGATCACCCAGAAAGTTGTACTACTAGTACTAGTACTGCGTGTTAGATGAAAAAACACGATCAAGATCGCCAAAAAGATCGTCAAGAAGAGATATTACCTGGACTTGCTTCATGAGGGATCCCGAAGAGGGGGGCTTGGACAGGGCGATGGCCTTGAGCTTGTTTGCAGTAGTCTCGGTGGGGTGCTTACGCTTCTTCGTACCCTGAGCCTCGACAGTTTTGGCCAGAGCCATAGACATCACTTTGGCCGGTGCTCCAGGGTCCATCAAGAAACTGTCAAATAGAAATAAAAGAAAAGAAACCATAATCACAAACCCAAAAGAAGAACAGAGAGGGAGTTATAGGATTTCCTTGAATCAACACCATTGATGCGCTCACCTTTTCTTCTTTTGGAGAGAAGAACAATGGCAGAAGTGCGTCGGGGTTTCCTTGAAGAAATGAGGAACAAGATGAGGGAGAAGCGAGTTGGGGTTTTCTTCAAGAGAGAAAGCTGAGGGAGAAGAGTGAAATGATGGTTGCTTCGTCCGTCCAACTTACTGCTGGAAAGGTTGGGGTTTTGTGATTTGACGGCTCATTGGGCATTACTGCGGCGCTTCGACCATGGTAGTCTACCGTGCAGTTGTGCACTCTAGTACGGAATAATTTGTGCATGGCAAGTGGACCCCGATGTTGGCTGTCCCACACGTCGGCAAAAGTGAGTAGCAAGGTTCCCGACGACCGTCGAGGAGGATCCGCACGGTAGAGCGTGTCCACTATTTTCCGAAGAAAAAAAATGATTACAGCAAGCGTTTCCACTCTTATGACGGAGGAGTGCGAAACACGGCAGCCACTTGAACTTACACAGTACTCCTACTACTAGGCATGTGCAGTGGTTCATACGTCGGTACTACATAATCTTGTTGCTAGTGTAGTAAGATATGACGATAACAAATGATGTTGTGCGCATGTCAACTATATGAACAGTAATGTAACATACCCCTTTTTTGACTGTCCGGTCGAGAATGAACGGTGAGATCAATGTTAACAAAACTAGGTCTACAGCGCACGGAGAGTACGGTGCTACAGTACTCCACGGAACATGAACCATATGAAGCACGAATCAGTGTTAGGCAGGGTGTATGAAGGGTGCATGGGATGGGAGCAAAAGTTCCCTTCTCGACCCACTTTTGGGTGTTTGGCAGAGTGCATGAAGGGTGCATGAGTCCACACTAGTAGGAACACAAATACACTAGGAGCATGCATGAAGAGGGGTGCTGAGATGAGCATGCACGAAGAGGGAACAACTATATTGAGATGAGAATGCAACCAAACACACCCACAAGCTTTACAGTGACTGATCTGCACCGTCTGAGTTTGATCCAACGGTCATGTTGCGCCGAGACATGGACATGCCCATGCAGATGACGCCTAAACACCACCGAAGTCCCTCTGCTTCTCGAGGCGCACGACGTTGGTGATGCAGGGTGCCACCGCCCGCAGAGCCCGCTCCTGGTCAACGGGAGCCAGCTCGTCAAAGACGGCGTCCAATGGCACGAATGGATTTCGGTGACGAAGCCCTGAGAGGATTCGGGTGGCAACGGCGACGGCAGCCCGCAACCCCTCCTTGTCCAGCTCCGCCCCCACAATCGCGCGGAGATGGCTCAGCTCCTCAGAGATATAGGTGAAGAAGGAGACCAGGTCAGGAAGCCGCAGCTCGTTGAAGTCGACGGGGTGGTCGAATGGGTTTAGCCCGATAGCCGACATGGTCGCGCTGGCACGACAGTAGGCATCGTGCAGCCGTAACACATGCGTGGCAACATGGTCCACCAAGTAGTTGAGGCAATCCTGGACCTCGTCACGATCGGCCCGCTCGCGCTCCAGCCGGCTCGCCTGACCGCCTATCGTATCTCCCGCTTTCTGCAGCAACGCCGCCGACGCCTCGAGCATCTTTGTGGTGGACGCCTGACGCTTTTGAAGCTCCGTGAACTCCCGCACATAAAGGAGGAGCATGACACTCCTCTCCTCCTTGAGCTCACGAAGCTCCACGTCCTTGGCCCTGAGCTCCGCATCCTTGGCCTGGAGCTCCTGTGTCAGGCGCCTCACCTCAGACTCCGTGATCTGGGGCGCTGCCATGGAACCAGGTAGAAGCAATGGGGAAAAGGAAGCAAAGGGGGCGAAATGGCTGAAAGGCAATGCAATCTATGGGAAGGCGGAGGGAGCCAGCCGAGAAGCGGGGTGAATCTTTTGGTTTTCACCATGGGAAAACACCAGTCGACGACTTTTCACATCCAGGAGCAGTGGGTTTTACAGGCGGAGTCATCATGACTAATTGCTACCGTGCCTGCTCCCGTCAATCAAAAAAATAAAAATCCTGCCGCGCCTGCCGCACCCAAAGACCAGAGCAATGCCGCGGTGGATATTTAAATTTACCTGCCGGCAAGGAGAGAAAAAAAGGGGTGAAAAAACAAATGTGGCGGCGGCCTAGCTAATCGGTCGCACTAGCCCAAGTAGCTAGCCACCGTGCTTCACTGATGTACTCGGCGGGAAAGGTGGGCTTTTGTGATTTGATGACTCATTTACTTGCTTCGGTGCTATGACCGAGCAGGACCCAGAAAACGTGCGGTAGGGCGTCCCACGTCTCGGCAAGGAAGAAAATATGCATGCACCACCCGGGAGGACCCAGAAACCGCGTGGTAGGGTGTGCCACGTCTCGGCACGGAGGATAAATGTGCGTGTAAAAATATACTATATCAGACGTACTACCTATGGTTCGACCTCGGGACCCAGCTAGTCGGTCGAAAACACCCCACTAGCCACACAGCTTCATCATGCTAACGTGGCATGGAGGATAGGTGTGGTTAGCTCTGTCTCGACCAGCCACAATGTCTCTTGTTCTAGGCGATTTTTCTATTTCCAAGCATTTTTTTTAGTTACTGGCAATGTGCCCGTGCGTTGCAACGGATCCAAAGTAGAATAGTACTTGTTCACAAACTTGAAAGAAAACACTCTTGTTTTGATATACATATATACCACTAAAAATATATTACTTTTCACTCAAAATATATTTCTCAGGCTGTTTTGATGAGGTGAGGGAGGGATGTGGTTGCTTATAAGATAATAAGGGGTTTTCTGCAAATTGGAGCAGAGAAGTGGGCTATTGTTGCAAAAATGCCACAACTTACCTCACAGCCGTTAGATGCAGATCTAATGATCAGAAATGACGGATGGCAGACACACCATCATCACCAACTGAGTCTTTTATAGGAGTAGAGATAGAGATAATAACACCATGGCAAGCTCGCGCCGCTCTTCATGTGTGCCCGTGCATCTAAAGGTTAGACGATGGAGAGGAGAGAGAGATCGCAGACATGGGACCCACCAGTAAGTAAGTCAACGGTCATGCATGTGTTGACGAGCCACTCCCTCTACTCTACTCAACGTAATACTGTATAAAATCAAGTTATGCGACAAAGCCAACAACCGTTGCTATTTCAGGCTATCAACTTACGCTTTGTAGTCTAGGTTGCCAATTCGAATCTCGTCTTTCAGATTTGTTAGTTTTAGCTCCAAATTTGATCAATGACAAGTGGGACCCCCGTGTGTTGTTCCGATATTTCAGTGTAGGATGGTTTTTTTTGCACAAACACTTTGCGCGGTTAGACAAGTAATGGCACTAGTTACACGTATTTTGCAAGTTTAGGAACAAAAATGACATCGGCATAGAATATCACATCCACCCCGCAGCTTAGATGCTATGGTGATACGAGTTTTTACGTCGTTCGATCTAAGATCCAATGGCTTGGGAGTAGTCTTTGTAATTATGCGCAATTTCCAAACTCTCCAAGGTTTTTTTTTTGCAATTAAAACATTAAGGCCTCGTGTGTGCCGCTGCATCTTGGATCCAACGGCTCCCAGTAGCTCATATTAGGTGCTCCCAGTAGCTTAATTAGCCGCTACGGTGATACGAGCATCTAGGTCGTATGATCTGTGATCAGATGCCACATGCGTAGTACTTGTACTTTCTACGCAATTCCCAAACTCTTTGAGGCCTATATTGCAAAAACATTCAAACCTCCTACTGTGAGCCATTAGATCTCCCGGGAACTCGTATCACCATAGAATCTACGGTGCGGGAGCACCTCATATTCTCCCATTCGAGAAAACATCAGGTGCTCTTGCAGCTTGGATGCTACGGTGATACGAGCTTCGAGGTCGTTCGATGTGAGATCCAATGGCATCTGAGCAGTCTTTGTGCTTGTAAGCAGTGGCCGAACTCTTTGGGGGCTTTTTCTGCAAAAAAACATTCGAACCACAAAGGAGTTGTTGGATCACAGATCCAACAGCTCCGAAGAGCTTGTATCACCAAAGCATCTAAGGTGTGGTAGCACATGATATTCTTACATATAGGAGAATATGAGGTCCTCCTTCATCTTAGATGCTACGGTGATACGAGCTTCGAGGTCGTTGGATATGGGATCCAAGGGCATCTGAGTAGTTTTTTGTACAAATTGTGTGCAATTCTCAAACTCATTAAGGTTTCCTGTAAAAATATTAAGACATCCTGCGAGCTGCTACATCTCAGATCTACAAGCTCCAAGGAACTCGTATCAACATATAGCATCTAAGGTGTGGGGGCACCTGATATTCTCCCGGGGAGGGGGGGTGCACAACCAATCGGTGTTTGGGAGGGTGGGGACAAATAGAATGTTCAAAAAATATAATCTAAACAATCCTAAACAGAGCTTCACAATTTTATCTAAGGTCGAGGGGTAACCCCCGACAATCTACATAGCTCCGCCTATGCAAGAGGTGTAGTGCGAGCGTCTATGTGTGAGAGAGATGACGCGAAAAAGCGAGGTCAATCGAGTCATTTATAGAGGGAGAGATCGATGGAGTGTGGCCTAGCGTACACTCGAATGTTAAACACGATACACCGAGATATTGTGTGGCGAAGTTGTGGTGAGGGCTGGAGGGAGATCATTACCGAGAGAGTGGCCTAGATAGACTTTGTGTGTGCGCGCACGGTGAAGGTGTTTTACAAAGGCAACACATGTGTCTTGAGAGAGAGAGAGGGAGCGTTTGTCATGGAGGGCACGACGAGGTTGTGTGTGCGAAATACATTTGTTGAGAGTGTGAGGGCGGGAATGACATAAATGGAGATCAAAATGTGAAGAGCAATAATGAGCGCGTGTGTGTCGGATACAAATAGCTCTATTAACAAAGAAAAGAACATCAATCGATACATGAAGTATGTGTGTGTGGGGGGGGGGGGGGGGGGGGTCGATGGAGAGACCTAAACACAACATTCGCATGTATGTAGTACTAGACTTAATATTCATGTTTCAGTTTCCTGTTCATTTTAAATATGAATGGGGACATGCATGGCTTACATTTTACTCCCTTCGTTAGAAAATATTTGTCTTTTTAGAGATTTCAAATGGACTGCCACATACGGATGTATATAGACATATTTTAGAGTGTAGATTCACTCATTTTGCTCCGTATGTAGTCACTTGTTGAAATCTCTAAAAGACAAATATTTAGGAACAGAGGGAGTATTTTTGAATTCATGTCATACATGCATGGTTTGAAAAAAATAGATGCACTATACTTACTGGATTGTTGTTGTATTCGTGTGTGTGTGTGTGTGTGTGTGTGTGGTCATATGCTTGATACATACAAAGTTTTCTCACCACCATACCGTTCGTCTTTTAAATTTGAATTTGCAATGAAAACTTACTGGGGATACCATGAAATGTGAAATCCACATTGAGATCACTATATCACAAACTCACTCTAATTCAAGAACTCGTCATAAATCAATTACCGTGACTTTTGGAATGACCAGTAATTTGCAAGGAAAATACGGGCATTGTAATACATATAGATTCGTTCGGCAATTTAAAAGATTCCTTTCGTATTCTTGAATGGTAGCACCCAACGGCGTACCAGCCAGACCCGGGCTCGTGTTGATCCTAAAAAAAACCGGGCTCGTGTCCTTCTGCTGGCGTGCATGGTACGCACATTAGCCAACCCCAACCACTCGAGCCTCCGCGTTTCGAGTCGAAATATCTGGCGGCCAGAATTCCAGCCCTAGGAAATTCCCTCATGTCCCCGGTTCATAATGACTACCGATGAACAATGGAGGGATGCTTTAGTAACTAGACAACATTACCTACCGTGCCGAGCATGGTTCAATTCCCTCGGTCGCCGCTACCCAAGGTCACCCGTCAACTCCATTGCCTAGTACTAATAGGAGTACTACACCAGGATGAGCACAGAATTGAGCCCCGTTTGTTCGTGCCTAGTACTTGAGTTAATATATCAGGCAATGCACTGGTACGGAGGGATTATCCTTTTACTCTGCATATATAACTTGTCTGAAGTCTAACTAAGCAAAATGTTTGACCAAATCCTTTCTTAAGAAATATTAACATCTACAACAGTAAAGATGTATCGCTTGAAAATTTATTGCATGATGCAGGTTATGATATTGTTTCGAATCCTGGATTTTAAATTTCAGAAAATCCAAAAGTGACCTGAAATTCATGAAACTGAGCATGGTCTCGTGATATGGCACAAATATGCTGTCGTAATTTTTTTGTTCAATTTGAGACAAGCTGCTTATGAAAAGTTGCACAAATGAAGAGCCAAGGTATTTTGGAACAAAGACCTATCACGTTAACACGAACGCTTTCACTATTCAAACCGTGGGCGTTTACGTGCCGCCACGAGTCCCGCTTCTCATCGGCAGGTGTCGTCTGAGCAAGCGTGTGAGTCGATGGGAGGCGTGCGAGCAGACCGTTGCGCCGGCTGACCGGTAGGCGTGCAAGCAGGCCGCTGCGCAGGCTCACCGGGAAGCGAGCCCTTTGACCAGGCTCCGCCGCCACCTTCGTCCCAACTGCCCCCACTTTTAATGGCGCCGGCGCTGCAGTTTAAAATCACCCCCGCACTACCCGGTATCGCTACAATCTTCTCTCTTCCTCTCCGATTCTCCTGTCATCTACCTCCAACCAGCCTGACCTAACCATACGCCATGCCGCATCATGATGGTCTGCCCTTAGTCTTCTAGTTTTCTGAGGAAGACACCCAGCTGGAGTCTCAAGAACATAAGGTGCTTTGGGACAAGCTTGAACTGGCCTTGCGGGAAGACGCCGCGCCTGTCCCCGCTCCCGTTCCGGCTCCCGTCGCCCCGACTGCGCCAGTGCCCATCCCCGTGGTATTGATGGGCTGGGAGCCACACATTGTCGCCGAGCTTGATGCCACGGGGTTCCACGAGGTCCCCGCCGACTTTCATGCGCCCGTGCACCTGCCAGCGCATGCGCCTGCGCGTGCACTGACGCACGCGCCCGTGCCGGTGCCCGTGCACCTGCCAGCGCATGCGCCTGCGTGTGCACTAACACGCGCGCCCGTGCCGATGCCCGTGCACACAAATGTCTCCGCCGCGCCGTTGCCAGCGCCTGTCCCCGCGCGGGTGCCAGTTCCCCCCTCAGCAGCATGGATCGCCGCCGTCGACCGCTTCCTTGCACCAATGCCAGTCGCCTCCTCCCGCCAGTTGACTCGCTCCTGGAGACCGAAGTCCAGAACATTCTGGCCTTCCTTGAAGCTAGGGCCAACGTCCAGGAGTACGCCAACAACGGCGCAAGACGCCGCTGTCGCCGTCAGTCAGTGGCCCGACGGCACACAGAGCACAGCAGAGGAGCCACTTCCCACCGCAAGACGCCCCCGTCGCCACCGCGTAATCTAAATTTGCCATGAAAAACGTTCGGATTGCCATGCTTAAAATCCAAACATTTGGGATTTATCATTTCCGTTTATTTTAGTTCGACCGTCGTATGAATGTAAAGTCGGAGTCAGACTGAATGAAATCTATGGTTTGATCGATTGAATGTTCTGCTAGAGCCGTATCAAATTAAATATAAAACGTCATCAAGCCACATGTATTCCTTCTCATCGCAAACATTTCATATTAAATATCACGTCAATTCCAAATATTTTTTTAGGGAAGTCAATTCCAAATACTTGTAGGGCGCGACCAGTCCCCTTGTTCGAGCACTAGGCGATACATCTATTTATCCATGCATTTAATTATGACGGAGTAGTAGATAAATAGTACTACAACTAGCCTAACTTGTCCGTCACGGTCACTTTTGTTCCTAAACTTGTTACATGTATAATACTACTAGTACATGAAACTGGTGCCGTAACTTGTGAATGCGTCCAGATATGGTCAACGGCAACATCGCCCGCGCGTTCTTCGTGTTTGCCCGTGCGTCTAAACATAGAAGGGGAGGGGAGAGAGAGAGAGAGAGAGCAGACATGGAACCCACCAGTAAGTGAAGGCAAATAGTACGTGCTAACGAGCCGGTCCCACTAATGTACTAAAATTAATATTAAAACATGTTATCCATTAAATAGGCTGTGGTAATATAAAAACATTATATCAACAAAGGGGGGTACAACAAACGTTGCTATTATGTTGCCTATTGACTTGCGGCTTGAAGGCCCTAGTCGCATGTTCGATCCTCGTCCCTTTTCATTTTTAATTTATATATGGGTCCAAATTTGTTCCATGACAGGTGGGCCCCTCGGTGTGTAGTTTGTAGCACTTTAATTTGTTGTTCGAAATTTGTTCCATTACAGGTGGACTATCGGTGTGTAGTTTGTAGCTTATTTGTAATAATTAAAGAGAACAACAGAGTTTTTTGCAAAAATACCATGGTGCGACATGGAAGGTGAGAAAGGACGTGCGAGAGAGCGGTGACCGAGCCAGAGGGAAATCAATTGGGGGAGGTGCGGGGGTTGCAACGGTGTTTGGAGTAGTTATGGGCCGAATGCTACGAAAATATAATCTAAACCCACTGGAATAAATGCCTTCACAAATTAATCAAAGGTTGGAGTCCCCCTCGCAATCTAAATAGCTCTGGCTCTGCGAGGGATGGAGAGGTAGCTTCAATGTGTGGAAGATACGGCATGAGAAAGCGAGGTCAATCGAGACACAGATAGATAGAGAGACAAAGCGAGTGTGGTCCGGCATTCATTGAAAAGATATATATGCTCTGGAGAGATATTGTCCGGTTGAGCTTTTGGGAAGGGTGAGGGCTGTAAGATAGAGCTTGAGAGATGATCCAGTCACAGACATGTAGATATATTTTGTGCGTGGGAGGGAGCAAGGTCAATCGATACATAGATAAAGGGAGAGAGATTGAGCGAGTGTGGGTCATCATGCGATCAAAAGAGTGAGATGGGTTGGAGAGAGTGACCTAGATAGACAATGTGCGTGAGAGAGTATACAATATGAACATGCCGAATTGGGCTCAAACACGAAGATATATCGTTTGTGTCTGAGAAAGAGCAAGGTCAATCGAGACATACATAGAGAGAGAGAGATTGAGCGAGCATGGCCCACCATGAGGTTGAAAGAGTGGGGGCAGCTTGGATGGACTGACCTAGATAGACAGTCTGCGTGAGAGAGTATAAAGTGTGTCGATCGAGGCCTGAATAGGGAGATATATCATTTGTGTGTGAGAGAAAGCGAGGTTAATCGAGACTTAGATAAAGAGAGCGAGATTGAGCGAGTGTGGGCCGCCGTGCGAAAGAAAGAGTGAGACAGTCTCAAGAGAGTGACCTAGATAGACAATGTGCGTGCGTGTGCACGAGAGGGGGGGTCTAGATAGGCAATGCATGTATCCAATGAGAGAGGGTGGGAGGGAGAGAGAGAAAGAACTCGGCATGGAGTGCAATGGCGGGTGTGTGAGAGAGATACATTTGGTAACAGAGTGGAAAAAGGGGGTTGTGTAGTTGAGAGACTTAGAGATCGAAACATGGAGAGAAAGAATGAACATGTGTCGGAAACTGATAGCTTTCTAAGGTGCTTAGGAGAGGAAGATTGATCGATACAGGAAGTATGTAGCATGTGTGCCGAGGGGGGGGGGCTAAAAACAACATTTGAATGTAGATAGTACGATACTTAATATCGACATTTCAATTTAGTGTACATTGTAAGATTTGAATTGAGGACCATGCATATGGCTTCCGTAATTATTTTGAATTCGTGCCATACTAGGTTTGGAAAAGTTGACATTGACTCGATTGTTGTGCTATTTTGTAGGTCATATGTTTGAATCCATCCAAAGTTTTCTCACTACCATGGTGTTCATCTTATACATATGAATTTGTACTAAAAAAGTAGCGTGGATACCGTGAAATGCGAAATCCATGTTAGAATTGGAGATCGCTATGTGACACGCACTCTAATTCAAATAACTCCTCATTAATTAATTTATAGTATCTCGTTTCGAATGACTAATTATTTGCAAGGAAAACACGGGCATGGTAATACATACAGATTCGTTTGCAAATGAAAGAAGATTCGTTTGCATTCTCAAATGTAGGCGTACCAAGCAGACCAGGGTCGTGTCGTGGTGGTCGCGTGTGTCGTACGGACGCTAGCACCCAGCCACCCACCCCCTCCGTCCCCCCCCCCCCCACCCCCAAAAAAAAAGAACGACGACAAAAAAAGTTCGCGCTTCCACATTTTGGATTGAAATATCTGGCGGTCCCAATTCCAGCCCTGCAAAATATCCCTTCTCCACCGTCCCCTTCCGTGCCTAGAGCGCTCAAATCCCTAATTCGCCGCCAACCCAAGCAAAGTTCGAATCGCCCCTTGTCTCGTCTCTTTCCCCACCTCTGTGCCGGACGACGACGACGAAGACGACGGTCGCGCTTCACCACTGCACCGGAGCTACCTCATCTACGCCCTCGTCCCCGCATCAGGTGGTCCACCGACAACATCGGCCGCCGCAACCGACGTGCCTCACAGACACCGACTTCCACCGCATCAGGTGCACTTCACCGACGCCGTCTCCCACCTCACCGGGGCTACTTCACCGAGCACATCGTCGCACCTCCACCCCCCGAGGCCATTGGGGCTTCACTAACAGTCTCATCCACCGCATCGTAGCGCTCCACTGCCGCTCAAGACCTGCATCCGTGCGCGGCCAGCCAACGCCAGCGCATCACCCTCAACGGCTCTAAAGTGACCCGCACTCTAGCTAGGCGAGCATGCCCAAACGCCGGCCCGAACTAGGTATCCACATATCACTCCCTTGTGCA
Source organism: Thinopyrum elongatum (assembly GCA_011799875.1). Lineage (NCBI taxonomy): Eukaryota > Viridiplantae > Streptophyta > Magnoliopsida > Poales > Poaceae > Thinopyrum > Thinopyrum elongatum. The sequence goes on from CM022302.1 coordinate 326,053,046, forward strand.
TTGTTCCGACGATGTTTGGATATCCTTTACTACTCTCTTAGCTTACATGCCTATGCAACTCTGACTTTAACTCTTATTTCTTCTGGAGATATAATCTGAAACAACCAAAACCATTTTTTAGCGAAGCATGACGGTGCTACGGGATCTGGTACACATCCTGCACACCGGTATAACCTTGTAAGTACCTGTCCTCCGGTACAACAGCAAGGTCGATTCCTCTTATTTGATCAACCATTCGCCGTGTCAAAAATGCAGAGGGGGATGCAAGGAGCACAAGGCCTGCACATCTAAGCAAGTGTTAACATGGACTTGTACATGGAACATCCCAAGCGCAAGCAGAGCTGCAGTGAGCCTGTACAACAAGCTAGCGTAAGTCCCTGCATTTCATTTAATTCATACTGGCTTGCATGTATGATTTGTGTGCAGTGGCGGATCCATGAATTCAAGTTACCAGGGGCGAAAATTTAACTTAAAAAATACGAAGGCACTTGCACTCCAGAAATCAACATAACTTGAGAAATGTGAAGCTACATGCACTTTGAAAACCAGCTAATGATCCAAAGTAGTTCCAGATTATAAAACACTAAATGATGTAAGCACCAAAAAACACAAAATGCAACATGGTGTACAAGGACTACTAACATGGACTGTACCTGCTTGAATTATTCGTTCTCTGGCTGAAAATATCGAAGTGTAATTGCACCTATAACCAATGCGCAAACTGCATATCAATATATCTATCCTGCACAAGTATGCCAATAGTTTCAAACAACAGATTAGAAAAGTATTTATGCTATGTTGTCATGATACGGGGACTTTCTGGTAGAAATGTACTATAATTTGCTTGTCATCAGTTCCTGCAAATCTCTATCTCTCTCTCAACATAGCAGATCATCATTAGACACTAAATCCTTCAATGGGAGCTTGCAAAATGCTTGCATTAGATCCCTCATTAGACACTATATGTTCATCACCAGGAGCATGTAAAATGTTTGCATCAAATCCTTCATTAGCAGTCTGTTCATTAGACACTTCAGGCTCAAGAACAACATGAGCTTGTATGTTTGCACCGGAAACTTGATTAGACATATCAGGTTCAGTCAGTTCAGTATTGATTGGGGGAGTTATAAAATAAGCAGAAATTGGTTTCATTTTCTTATAGATTCCCTACATACAAGCAGTTTTACAACACCGTCAGGTTTAACTATTGGCCAGAAATTGAACAGTTGAATTAGATATAATCAGGGATGTGATGTACCTGCTCGTTGCGCATGCTGCTCTTGCAATCTCCGACTGTCCGTTTGCGCAAGCTCGATGCCATGCCCGTGCTGCCGCCGCTGCCTCCCACGCAGGCTACACCCAGGGTTGGATCTTCATCTTCTTGTCCTTCCATTCGCTTGAAGCCCGGCGACCGGCGTCCAACAAGGGCGCGAGGAAGTGTTGTGTCAGTCTGTCCAGCAGCGGCTAGGTTAGGAGCGAACCAGACTGGAGGCTGGAGCAAATGAATTGGGATTTTTCCTGCTGTCGATCGATATGGGAGGCGTTCATTTGGGCCGCGAGCCTGCTATAGGGCCTTCCTTGCACTTACATTATTGGCCCATCCAAATTGAAACGTTTTTGTTCATTTTTTACATTGCCTGCTCGTGCGCTGGGATGAACAAAACTAGCCTGGGCCAACCTGGACGACTCAAACTAGGTGCACACTTTCCAGCCACCCGAGGAGGCCGCCCATACCAGCCCCAATGGTGGCGTTGCCCCTTTTTGCGTGTATGATTGGTAAAAGCCAGTGTGATGTGTGTTGCTACAACTAGTTTGACAACCCGTCCTCATATAACATATCAAGGACGCACCATCTTATCAGATTAACCATTCGACTTACCAATGCAGTGTGGGAAGAAAGAAGTATTGGGACTACGTATCCAAGCAATTGATGCCATGGACTCCTTCGTAGAACCTTGTAAGTGAAAAATAAGTTGCAGTGTGCCTGTACAAAGAGCTAGCGTAAGTTCAGTTACCTGCTTCTCGGAATTTTAGTTAGCCACTTATTGCAAAATTGTTCAATTACGTTGCTTGGCTTAATTTAGTTTGCTACTGATTGCATAATGCCATAGCCTGTTAAACCTATTATAGACTGCGCCTATCTATGTGTTTGATACTTACTGTTAAGAATTACCTGTTTGCCTGAATTTAAATAGCTACTTAAGCACATAGATAGCTGGTCATATGTACTTCTAGGGTGCAGCAAAATTCATGTGTAATTTACGTTCTGATGCCCTGTTTGTTTAAATGGTTTGCTGTTATCACTTGTAGCACTAGTAATGTTTGCATGTTCATAGATAGACAACTGTCAGGTTTATATGAGGGACACCGTCTTTTTAACTTATATATATATGTGTCGGAATCATTTTGCTTACATCAAAAAAAATTACAGATGTCTGTGTTGCTGGTAAACGGTACCGACTTGTTACTTTAATACGTTGCCAAGAACTTGCTAGTTTTACTAGTTCATGTGTAATTAAATATGTTGCCAAAACTGGTTAGTTTTACTAGTTTGATGTTAGTTTCTTATGGCTCTTGCAACACTTTATTTATGATTGCTAACATTCAAGTTTGCAGGATTCAACTGAAACTCCGTTGGCACAACAAGTATGTTTTCAGAAACTTACTTGTTTACCTGGTTTGCTGCTGTAACTTGTTGCTGTAATCATCTTACCAACTTCAAGTTTTCAGGATCCAATTGGAAGTCCAATTGCATAGCAGGTACATTTTCAAAAATATATTTGGGTAACAGGTTTGCTACTGTAACTTGTTGCTCTAATCAAGTTACTGAGTACTCAACTTTTCAGGATCCAAGAGAAACTCCAATGCCACAACAGGTTCCTTTTGCAAAACTTGTTTGTTTATTTGCTTTGCTGTTGCACCCGGTTGCTCTAATCACGTTACTGGCTACTCAACTTTTCAGGATCCAAGAGAAACTCCAATGCCACAATAGGTTCCTTTTGCAAAACTTGTTTGTTTATCTGCTTTGCTGCTGCAACCGGTTGCTCTAATCACGTTACTGGCTACTCAACTTTTCAGGATCCAAGAGAAACTCCAACGCCACAACAGGTACCTTTTGCAAAACTTGTTTGTTTAACTGCTTTGTTGCTGCAACCGGTTACAATGATGTTAATAACTACTTTTCAGCATCTAGTCGAAACTCTTTAATTCCTTGTTTGTTTAACTGGTTTGCTGTTCTAACTCCCAGTTGAGATGTTTTGCTAACTTCAACTTTTCGGAATCCAATCGGAACTTTAATGGCAAAACAGGTTAACCCAAGATCAAAGAGCAAGGTCCCCATGGACGTTGTATCATCCCACAGCAGTGGCACCAGCCCAATCGTGCATCATGAATTGCCAACTGCTGATGCTCTAGAGGCTAAACTATTGGTAGAAAGAGATTCTGCTTCTGCACTTAGAGATGAAGTTGACATGTTGAGGAAGCAAATAGTACAATCACAAGCAGTACTCAAGACAACCATTAAATATTTGGTGGATTTCAAAACGAAGCAAGCTGAGACTGACCGCATTGTTAAGGTCCTGAAGGAAAAAAGGAAATTAAATTCCCACTTGGTAAATTATAGGTGAAATGTTTTTTCCATCGTTGAATAACCTTTGTGTTGTTTGTTCATGTAATCGATCAAACCATTTGTTTTAGAGATCATGTAATAATTTTTTTTTGTTTGTAATTTTTTTTGAGCAGGAGTCTGTATTAATTGATAAGACTCTGAGACATTTCATTTTGATTGTTGTGCCAGACCTACAAATATGCCAATCGGGCTGAATGTGCATTCAGCAATAATAGTAGTATAGATGGTCCTTAAGTGGCACGCATCTGAAAGGGCCAAGATGTTGTACTAGCTCCGCTAAAAAAATGATGCTCGTCTAGCAAAAAAAGTACAGCGGCCTGGCTTATGTATGTTAGTTGATATTATTGATCCATATACTCTATAAGTGTTTATATGTCTGTTAGTTTTATACATTATTTGTTGATTGACTTGATATTTTGAATCTTGAGACATCGCTTGTGTACATATCTAAATGGGAGTACACATTATGCTGCGTGTGACACTTGAGTTGACATAAAGTGGTTTCAAATATTCGAATTCACCTTAAACTGGATTCTAACTTCTGAATTCGAGTATCGGCGTTTGTAAATCATATTCATATACTCCCTCCGTCCTAAAATTCTTGTCTTAGATTTGTCTACATACGGATGTATCTATTCACGTTTTAGTGTTAGATACATCCGTATCTAGATAAATCTAAGACAAGAATTTTGGGACGGAGGGAGTATGACAGTGGAATACATCTTTGTTGTGCTTTTGAAGATATATAAAAACAGATAGAAAGATTTCTAAAGATTCGTATAAGAATACAAAATGGATTCGAATTTAGTTGCAAGGGTAAACGTGGATGCTTATTGTCCCAAAATTCAAAAGAAGCGGCAAAATATCCACTCCCACGTCGGCTACCCGAAGCGAGTGTTTCCGAGATGGAAATTACTGTCTACCCCTTGCACGGACAATCCATCGGCCCGATTTCCACTGCTGTCAATAGGGGGTAGGTTAGTAACTTCAATTAGACGTGACATGACCGCCTCTGAGCCCATTCAGACACAGTGGGCGCCAAACGTGGGCGACAAAACACATTTAATTCAAGCTCGTCCGAAAGACCTCTGTCTCTCCCTCCATTTGCCCATTCATACACGGTGGGCGGCAAAACAAACTCGACTCAGCCGAAATCGATGTAGGCAAATATTTTCAATAGGGGCAGGTTTGTAACTTCACTCAGACGTGACACAACCGCCCTACCTGTCAGCCCCGTACATACACCATGGGCGCCAACCGTGGGCGCCAAAACACCCTCTCGTCGCCCGAAATCGCTCTGGGCAAATATTTGGGAGATGCGAGATTACCGTCCTATCCCCAACCGATGAGACATCCAAATTTTAAACGGGGGCTAAGTTCGTAACTTTCCCATATTTCAGACAGGTGCGTCCCATAAACATGGTTCCCCGTACCTCTCCCTCCATTTTCCCATTCAAACACCGTCCGCGCTAGAACACCATCCCCACACCAGCCTCCTCCGTCCGCCACCCCATCCATCGCCGCCGTCCTCCACCCCATCCATCGCCACCGTCCTCCACCATGCCGGAGCGCCTACCAAGACCGTGTCGTCCACTGCTAGAGATGGACGTTTCTCATCCACGGCGACGGACCAGGAGCCTTGCATCGCGTCCTCTCGCTTCATCGGTGCTGTCGTCCTCCTTGCCGGGGCCGCTCCCACGACCTTCTCGTCCACCGCAACGGGACTTATCCCCCGATGCACCCGTCTACCGTCGCAGATCTGCTTCAATGCCACCGACAGCCATCGCACCCCCGATGCCTACCTGGCACCGCAAGAGAGGTGGTACTACTTCATATCTGCTCAACTTTTTGATCTCAACCAGAAAATAGATCGTAACTTGGTTACTGTACTTTCTTTTCAGCTCTTAGAATTTAGTTCTTAGTTCGAAGCAAACAATGGTTGCTAAATAGCATTTCTGCGGTTTGCAGCTTCAAATCTGCCATGACACAGTCATAATAGGGTTTAGTTGATCATGCTTAGGGTTTCCCTCCTTTTATGATCACTATACGATCAGCATACGTGCTTCGTGTCAAAATAGCACTGCTCCACCCATCAAGCTAAACAAGCTTAGTTGTACAAATACGAATTTGATATTATTAAAACAGAGTCATTTAATTGGTCAGCTAAATGTTCCTAATTTAGTTTCAAAAATGCATGTACACCGCCGGGTGTGGATCTACAGGGTGCCCACGGTGGGCCGCCGCCCACCCTAGGATTTTGGGTCGGCCCAGGCCCCGATTCCCTTCTGTTCTGCTGCGCTTCCGATCTCTACTCGCCCCCAGCCGCCTGCCTCGCCGGCGACTTGCCGTCCATGGATGGCATGACTCTAGGAGGAGATGCCGGACTAACAGGAGGTCAGGAGCCACTCGCCCAACAGCGTCACCGCTGCCTGGGCACGCCGCCGTGCCTACCTTCCTAGTCTGTTCAGGGCTCAGGCGTGCAGCAGCCACTAAGCCAACCCGATTTATCCTGAGATACGTCCTCAACACTCAGCAGCCACTCCTCATCACCCATTTTCTAATTGATTCATTATCATTAGGCAGGACTGTCATTAGGGTTTGTTGTGTACTGAGTCCTACCTACACTTAATGGTTCAGATGTATTTCAGTAATCTTTAGTACCTGTAAAGTTCACAGGGTTTCAAAATTCCGGCCCTAGGAACAGACACTAGTCATTTTGGATTGTTGGTCATAGTGACATTGAGCCAGATTACTACTGCAGGCTAGGTTTGTTGACAATTTTACTTGTCTTTCTTACTCATTCGATATGATATCCCAATTATTCACGTCGATTAGTTGCAAACAATAAGTGCTAGACCAACTTCTTGATTCAGATTTTGGACGGTCTCTTACTGCAATTACAATTCTGCATACTTGTCCTAGTAAGCTCACAAGTAATGATTGATTCACTACCTCTATGCTTGTCTTGTCATATTTGTTGTCAATATTCTTTTAGGGTGGACCACCCTGTTTCAAAATACTGGAACCGTAGACATGAGTGAATAGTATTTATCTGTGTGATCTCTTCCATCATGTGTGGGCAACGAACACTGCATTGTATAGAAAGAAAGTGTCATTTCCACCTTTTACATAGACTACGATCTTTTACATGGAATACAACCTGCCTACTTGCTTTGTGTCGCACTACCAGCACTCCACCCTTGAAGCTAAACATTATGCCACTCATAATTCCTTAGTTTATTTGTTCAAATACGAATTTGATATGATTCTAATGTTCCTACTTCAGTTTTGAAATGTGTGTCTGCCTGTTATAGAGACATAAGAGGTTTGTATTTCTGCGTGTGGTCTGGTCAGCACGGTTGGGACACTACTAGGGAAAAGATTATAGGCAGACGCTTACTAGTAGCGCGGGTTTATACCCCTCGCTACTGCTACTTACTAGTAGCGCGGGTTTTTACCCCTCGCTACTACTAAGTTGATAGTAGTAGCGCGGGTTTTTACCCCTCGCTACTACTAAGCGGTCTCTACCGTGCCCCCCGGGACATGCCATAGTAGTAGCGAGGGGTATAAACCCGTGCTACTACTAAGTTGATAGTAGTAGCGCGGTTTTACACCTCTCGCTACTACTAAGTACGAGGTAGGTGAAGTCCCCGTATCCTCGGTCGAATCCCTCATCTCTCCCTCACTCTCCCCCTCTCTCCATAGGCTCTCCCATGGTGCTCCTGCCCAAGCACATCTCCTCCTCCATGGCGCCCAACGAGTCCACCTCCTCGTGTCGCTGGCGTCCAGGAGCTCGCCCGTCTTCCCCCTCGCCTCCATGCCACCACGACGGAGCACCTCACCACCAGTGACCAGCCCCGATGCGCCCTCCATCTCCTTCCTTTCTCCCTTGTTTCTCCTTTTCCCTCTCCCTCTCCCTCTCCCTTTGGTTTTACTCACCTCCCATGCCCATGCCTGCGCAGGTCATTAACATGGCCAACCAGGAGCTCTCCGCCTTGGCCGCGAAGAGGATCCTCACACTGTCGTCTTGCTCTACACTGGATCCGGTCCCTCTCCAACAGCCGTTGCCGGATCTGGTATGCCGCTACTAATCCGCACCTCTGGCGACCCCTGTCGTTGCTGGATCGAACCATTGACACCATTGACAGCATGCACGGGGTCGAGATTTTTTTTTTGGTTTTTGAAATTAATAGTAGTAGCGCGGGTCACAGACACACGCTACAGTTAGTTAGTAGTAGCGCGTGTGGAATCCGCGCTACTACTAACACACGTACTAGTAGCGCGGGATGCACCGCGCTACAACTACTAGTTAGCTATAGCGTCGTAGTAGTAGCGCGGGCACCCGCGCTACTACTAGCTGTTTAACCCGCGCTACTACTAGGCTTTTTCCTAGTAGTGGGGGTGAACTTTGCATACGCAGGGGTTTATAGGGAGACACTCTTCGAGTTGAATCCGCAATGCATTTCATGGATAATCTGACTACTTTTTATGTTTTCATGAATCTCATATACTGAACAGCATCATAATGATTATGAGCTTGCGCGCATGAAAAGAATAAAGTAGAACAATGCCATGGCTGTAAAACTTGGCATTAAGGGACTGAAATCAAGTCTGGATGCAATGTAATGCAAATGCTCTCCACCTACAGATCCATGCTTAGAATATGATCCTAACAGTGATTCTGAGCTAGAGGGAGACCTAAGTCAATGTAGCTCCCTAGTGGAGGAGTCAGAGGCAGATGCCCTATCTTATTCACCCATCAAGGTGCTTGCTCTAACTTTCCAAGGTTATATTGGTCGCACATATCTTGCAACTGATGCTTTGCATTGCTTCTACTTTGTTGCACTACCATTAGCTTAGTTTACACATTGTGTATGTGAATACGCCCTGCCTATCCATTTTCAGTACATATTCCATCTGTCATCATACCAAATTTATCCATTCAAATGCTATTCTTGTGTATCAGACATTCAAAAGGAAGAGGGCGATTGCTGATCGCGGAGGAGCACGAACAAAGTATTTGGAAAAGGTAGTGACACCTGATAAATCAAATAGCCCATTAGGTGTAGTTGCAATATCACCAGACCCAGAAAACACGGCCACAACTCTAGCAGACTCTTGCCCTACTACACTGGCCATCTCTGATGCCCCAACTCAGCAGACCCCAACTGCCGCAAACAGTATGATGATGCTAGTTGACATAGCACCAGCTCTACGATGCAAAACCCCCATTCCAGCAAAGAGTACACCAAATCCAGTAGCCAAATCCCTTTTCGAACGAGAGAGAGCCCCAATTGCATCAAATAGGACTCCTGTTCCACTTCTTCCCAGTTTACAAGATGAAGCTTATATTGTTGTCAGGAACTTTGTGCGCATCTTTCCTTCATGGAAAGATTATACCACAGACAAAGAACAATTTCCAATCTTCCTCCGCAACTTACGCGTAAGTAATGTACTAATGTTATTCATGGTAATTACTGCATATGTTTCTGCTGACAGAAGACACAAGATTTCATTCTTTTAAATAGGCGAGGACCAAACTGGATAGTCAAGACGAGCAAGGGTTGGTTGCGCTTTTCAAGCACTCGTTGATGAAGTATCGTTCCTACCTGAGGGAAGCGCACTTCGATGGCAAGCCTCTAAACGAAATTTCTGTAAAGTCTCCGGTGCTACATTTATCAGACAGTGACTGGAATAATCTTGTTACACATTGGTCTCGTCTGCAGCGTAAGGTACTGTTTATGATATCACATCACAATTTGAACTACATTTCTGCATGTGCCTTAACGTCTCACTTGTATGAAAACTGTTTGCAGAAGAACATTCATTCTCAAGGGACCACAGAATCTCGCAACTATACTGCACACTGCATTGCTCTTGTGAGTACCTCTTGCCCTGTATGACCATACTTACTTTCATAGCTGGTTGATTATGTAGCATCACTGCACATGTTAGCCTCGTTATCCTCCATTTGGTGGACATTATAAGATCCGTATCAACTCTTACATAAATTTAGAATCAACCCAATGCTTTTGAAGAGGTTTAGCTCTGCAGTCCTCTTGTAAGGACTGAATGTCGTCTATCACTGTACTTACATTAACAGCTACTCCCTCCGTCCCATAATATAAGAGCGTTTTGTACAGTACACCAGTGTTCAAAACACTCTTATATTATGAGAAGAGGGATTGGTTCATTGTGTAGCATTCTGCATCTTATCTCCCTCACCCACCATTTACTAAAAAATATCAGATTTATATTTAATCTTACCAAAAAGTTGAATACACAGACAATGCCAGTGCAGAAGTGTAGCCCATTGCTCTTGTCAGTACATTTTGTCCTGTAACGCTTGTACTTCCAGGGATTGGTAGTTGATTATGTAGCATCAATCTGCATCTTATCTTCATTATCCTCTATCCCTTCCAGTATTATCATATCTATAATTACTCTCTACAAAATGTAGAGTACAGGCAATGCTTATAAAGAAGATTCTGTGCTGAAATTCTTGAGTTATCCTTCCCTTGACATGGAGAAGGGTATTATAAAGCCGGTCTTAACTGTTAATGTAAGTCAGTCCTTCTAAAGCCTTTATCCTCAACTGCTGTTTAATTTGCTCATACTCCCTATCGTTAACTGCTGTTTAGTTTGCTGTTTCTATCAAAATGCATGTTCGCAACAACTGTAAGTTCCAAGTTTTACTTGTAAAACCAAATTTCTTATTCATACCATGCACATTACTCAATACTCCCTATATGTATGCTTGTTTTTGTGGATCTATAATCCAGTGTGTGCTGAAGCAGCCCACGTTTGCACCTTGTCATCTCCTGTTTTATCTTACTGATGTGGTTGATGATATGAACAACATGCCATGCACATTAACCAAAATAGATACAATGATTGTCTTTGCCCTTTATCTATGCTTGTTTTGTTGACATGGTAATCCAGTAGTGTGGTGAAGCTCCCCGCATTATGAACAATGCCAAATTATTCTATTGATATTTTCAACTTACTCTTTATTTTCTAATTTGAAATTGGATGGAATTGACAGCACAGTTATCATCTTTGTTTATACACGTGCAAAACCTGTCATCTCTCTGCTTGTTTCAGGGTGATATGCCTGATGGCATGCACAAGTCTGCTGAAGGCTATGAGACAAACCCATCATATATTGCAACAAAGAAGGCAAAACATCTTGAAGATAGTGAGACAACCCCAAAGTCTTGTCTTGATGCAGTGTTCAAGTTACTTGAGACTAGCAGTCAGACAAGCTCACAGAATTTGCTGTCTGAATCAGTTCGACTTCTTCAGTCCCAAGTTCTAGCAAAAAGGCATTCTGCAACTCAACTTCGACTTGAAGTCCTATCTCTAAGAAAGATTGCGGAGAACACCAATGAGAACCTCATTGCTAAACAGCTACACCTGGAAGCTATGACCGACATGCTAGACCGGTCTCACAGCCTTGCTCACCAGCTTGCGCAATAGTTCCCGCGTAAGGCTAACCTTTCTTGAACTGTCTTGGAAGTGGTCTTGGTTCAGTATTATTTTGTTACGCTGCAATGGCGCCCAGTTTTGGTAATCTGCTTCTTCGTTGCGCTTTATGATCACTGGTGGCGAACTTCGATGCCCAGTGGATGTAATCTACCATAAATCCTTTATTGTATAGTGTAGGTTTATTCTAAGTTACTATGCCATAATTTCTTTATTGTATAGAGTAGGTTTGTTCTTAATTCCTACTAGTTACCGTATATGCCATCATTCGCTATCTGAAAAAAAACGGCGAAAATCTGATGTAGTCGACCGGGCCGAAACATTCACCTCTAACGGGGCTGCATTTTAGCAGGCCACAATTGGGCCGGCCTGCAACTTTCTTGGGCCTGAAAGGCCATTGGGGCCTTCACACTTTGCGCCAGGCCCACAACTTACACGGGCCTATATTCGGCCCAAAGTTTAGTTGGGCCTTTAGTGGACCCAGCGCTTAGTTGGGCCCATGTAGCTTCGGGCCATTAACAGGCTGAATATTCTGCTGGCCTATTACGGCCCAGAAGAAACCATGGGCCTTTAGCAGGTCGAAATGCATGTTGGGCCACAATTTTCACTAGTCGTTGACGGGCCTTCAGCAGGCTGAAATGTAGACCGGGCCATTATTGGCCCAGTTATATGACGGGCCATTACCAGGCCGAAACATATCTTGGGCCTTAGTTGGCCCACTGATATCATGGGCCTTTAAGAGGCCGAAAGCTTAGTAGAGGCATCAACGGGCCGAATTATACGACAGGCCTTTAACAGGCCCAAAGTCACGTCGGACCATATATGGCCCATGGGCAGCACGGGCCATTCCCAGGCCGAAAGACACACCGGGCTGAAATGGGCCCATGTCTACATCGGGCCTCTAACAAGCTGAAATGTCACTGGGCCGTAATTGGGCCCAAATATTCGGCAAACAATTAACGGGCCAGATCTAGCTTCGGGCCGTAAATGGGCCATGTTTAAACAGGACTTTAGTGGACTGGCCCACTAGTACCTGAGTAAATACTATGGGCCTTTGACTGGGCCGGCCTTTTTAACCTATATGGGCCTCTGTTGGGCCCTGCCACATGTTGACGTATCATAGGCACGTCTCCTCCATTGGACGGGCGACATCTGGCCCACCGAGGAGCCGACACGTGTTTCCTCCAGCTAATGATGATTTTACACGTGGAAAATCCCCATTGGTCTGGGCTGTTAACGGGTTATCGGCTCCAAACCGGAACCCGATAGCTTAACGGCGACCCGTTACGGTGGATGCCACGTGTCGGTTACCCTTGACGAAAGCACTTACATGACGCGCCATTTATCGTCATGGAAGTGGACACTTCCGTGATGATAATTTTGGTATTGTCATGGAACACTTCTACGACAGCACAGGTATGACGATCTTGATTCTGTCATAAAATCGTCAAGGATGTACATGCAACAAAAAACGCGACCTACTGTGACAAACACGTATCATCACGGAAGTGGTTTTTTTTGTAGTGTATGTGATCGATTCCCCCTCCGGAGGAGTGTCGGGCCTCCAGATGGGATCTCACGAGAACAGAAACTTGCGGCGGCGGAAAAAGTATTTTGGGTGTCTCTCTGATGTCAGGGGAATATTTGAGAATTTATAGTGGCGGAATTAGGTCAAGAAGTGCCACAAGGGGCCCACAAGCCTGGGGGCGCCCCCCTGGGCGCGCCTCCCGAGCTTGTCGCTCCCTCGTGACTCGTCTGGTCTTCTCTCGAACCTTCTAGGGTCTCTTCTGGTCCAGAAAAAATTAATCCAAAGTTTTTTCTTTGTTTGGACTCTGCTTGATATTGATTTCCTGAAAAGTAAAAAATAAAGCAAAAAATAACAACTGGCACTGGGCACTAAGTTAATAGGTTAGTCCCAAAAAATGATATAAAGTTGCTTGTAAATGAATATAAAACATCCAAGATTGATACTATAATATCATGGAACAGAATTATAGATACATTGGAGACGTATCAAGCATCCCCAAGCTTAATTCCTGCTCGTCCTCGAGTAGGTAAATGATAGAAACAGAATTTTTGATGTGGAATGCTACCTATCATATTCATCATATAATCTTTTCTTTTGTTGCATGGACATTTGAATTAGAGTGATTCAAAGCAATAGTCTATAGTTTGACATGAAAATATAAATACTCAAGCATATCAACAAGCAACTATGTCTTTCAAAATATCAACGCTAAAGAAAGTTATCCCTATCCCATTATGCTCAATCATTGATCCAACCATGAAACACACTCAAATATTAGCTACATCTAATGCACAAGTATGACAATAGTGTTCTCCAGTTGGTGCTTTGTAAGAGAAGATGGAGACTCAAAATAAAAATAAAAATTGCATAAAAGTAAAATAAATAGTCCCTTCACAGAGGGAAGTAGAGATTTGCAGAGGTGCTAGAGCTCAAAGCTTAAATTAGAGATATAAAATTATTTTGAGAGGCATGCTTTTCCTGTCAATGCTATGACCGAGAGTTCCCAATATCTTCCATGCTAGACACATTATAGGCGGTTCCCAAATAGAAAATAAAGTTTATTTCCTTTCCACCATTCTTTCACAATCCATGGCTAGCCGTATCCACGGGTGCCTTCCATACCAACACTTTCCAAGGGATTTATTGTTATTGTTATTTCTTTCATTTCGGGATTGGGCATCCCTATTACCTTGCCACTTTCTCGTGCAATGACAAGTGAATGAACACAACTCATGAGAATAATCCGCCTAGCATGGAAAACATTGGCCATCCCCTGCCGCCACATGAGCGGTACGGTACACAAAACGGAAATTTATTTTGAATAATTACAGTTGGCACATGCAAATTTACTTGGGACGGCATGTAAATACCGTAAATAGGTCGGTATGGTGGACTCATTTGGCACAATTTCGGGTTTAAGAGTTTGGATGCACAAGCAGTATCCCCGCTTAGTACAAATGAAGGCTAGCAAATAGGTTGAGAAGCGACCAACCAAAAAACAAAAATGGTCAAAAACATGCATTGAACATAACTAACGCTGAATAATGCACCACAAGAAGGATATAACTTCGTTGCATAACTATTGACTTTACGTGCATGCATAGGGAATCACAAACCTTAACACCAATATTCTTACTAAACCACAATTACTCACTAACATGACTCCCATATTATCATCTCCATATCGCAAAACTATTGCAAGGAATCAAACTTATCATATCCAATGATCTTCATGAATTTTTTTATTATATCCTTCTTGGATATTCATCACATTGGGACTAAATGCATAGCTTGTGCAAATTACCATTATTATTATCAACTCTCAAAAAGAAATTAGTGAAGCATGAGAGTGCAAATATTTCTTCAAAATATAATCTTATCAACTCTCAAAATAATATAAGTGAAGCATGAGAGTGCATGTATTTCTTCAAAATATAATCACCGCCGTGCTAAAAAAGATTTAAGTGAAATAGTAGAGCAACTGCCTAGCTCAAAAGATATAAGTGAAGCACATAGAGTATTCTAACAAATCATGATAAATGTGTGTCTGTCTCAAAATAGGTGTGTTCAGCAAACATGATTGTGACAAACTAAAAGGCAAACAAAAAAGACTCATATAATACACGATGCTCCAAGAAAAACTCATGACATGTGATGAATGAAAATATAGCTCCAAGTAAAATTACCGATGGTCGGTTGAAGAAAGAGGGGATGCCTTCCGGGGCATCCCCAAGCTTAGTTGCTTGGGAGTCCTTGAATATTACCTTGGGGTGCCTCGAGCATCCCCAAACTTAGGCTCTTGCCACTCCTTATTCCTTCATCCATTGTGATCTCACCCAAAACTTGAAAACTTCAATCACACAAAACTTAACAAAACCTTCGTGAGATCCGTTAGTATAATAAAACAAATCACTACTTTAGGTACTGTTGCAAACTCATTCATATTTTGTTTTTGCATTATACCTACTGTATTCTAACTTCTCCATGGCTTATACCCCCTAATATAATCCATAGTTTCATCAAAACAATGCATCAAATACAGAATATGTCCAAAACAGAACAGTCTGTAGTAATCGGAATATTGACTATACTTTTGTATCTCCAAAATTCTGAAAAATTAGGAAAATGTAGGAAATTTGTATATCATTCATGTGTAAAAAATTCAGAAGTTTTCCACGCTCCAGCAAATTTGGTATTCTTCTACTGGACGCAAAAATTTCTGTTTTTTCACATAATCAAAGCAACTATCGTCCAAATCATCCTAAAGGCTTTACTTGGCACAAACACTAATTTAAACACAAAAATACAACCATAACAGTAGCATAGTTGTGTGCACACAAGAAAACAAAAAAGTAAACAAGAAAATTAAGATAACTATTGGGTTGCCTCCCAACTAGCGTTATTGTTTTACGCCCCTAGCTAGGCATAATGCATAGTTTCAAGTATTGTCATCTTTCAAATTAACTCCATAGGCTGCCCTAATAATGGATTCATATGGTGGCCTAATTCTTTTTATAGGGAAGTGTTCCAGACCCTCCTCTAATGGAAACTGAAATTTAATATTCCCTTCTTTCATATCAATAACAACACCTATGGTTCATAAGAACGACCTACCAAGTATTATGGGACAAGATAGATTGCATTCAATATCAAGCACAATGAAATCAATGGGTACATAATTCCTATTTGCAAGAATAATAACATCATTTATTCTACCCAAAGGTTTCTTGATAGTAGAATCCGCTAAGTGCAAATTAAGAGAACATTCATCTGTATTGGTAAAACCTAGCACATCACATAGAGATTTTGGTATTGTGGAAATGCTAGCACCCAAATCACATAAAGCATTGCACTCATAATTTTAAATTTTAACTTTAATGGTAGGTTCCCACTCATCATATAGTTTTCTAGGAATTGAATTTTCTAAGTCTAGCTTTTCTTCAAAAGATTTCATCATTGCTTCTACAATATGTTTAGTAAAAGCCTTATTTTGTTCATAAGCATTGGGTGAATTTAACATTGATTGCAACAAAGAAATACGCTCAATCAAAGAACAACTATCATAATTAAAGTCTTTGTAATCCAAAAGAGTAGGTACACGATATGTCTCCAACGTATCTATAATTTTTGATTGTTCCATGCTATTATATTATCCATCTTGGATCTTTTAAATGCATTATTATGCTATTTTATATCATTTTTTGGGACTAACCTATTAACCTAGTGCCCAGTGCCAGTTGTTGTTTTTTTTCCTTCCTTTTGTCTTTTACAGAAAATCAATACCAAACGGAGTCCAAACGGAACGAAACTTTTTGACGATTTTCTTGGACAAGAAGACACCCACGAAGCTTCGGAAGGAGGCCAGAAGGGCCACGGGTGAGCCACAAGCTCACTAGGCGCGCTCTAGGGGGGCTCGCCCTATGAGCTTGTGGGCCCCTGTAGCCCGTCTAACCCTAATCTCAGCTCCATAAATACCCAAATATTCCCTGTATACCAGAGGGCACACCAAAAATACTTTTCCGCCACCGCAAGCTTCTGTTCTCGTGAGATCCCATCTTGGGGCCTTTTCCGGTACTCTGCCGGAGGGGGATTCGATCACGGAGGGCCTCTACACCGACCTTGTTGCCCTTCCGATGATGTGTGAGTAGTTTACCATGGACCTACGGGTCCATAGCTAGTAGCTAGATGGCTTCTTCTCTCTCTTTGATCTTCAATACAATGTTCTCCTCGATGTTCTTGGAGTTCTATTTGATCTAATCTTCTTTTGCGGTGCGTTTGTTGAGATCCGATGAATTATGGAATATTATTTGAGTCTTCTCTAAACTCTTTTATGCATGATTAAGATAGCTTTGTATTTCTCTCCGATCTATTGATTTGGTTTGGCCAACTAGATTGATCTATCTTGCATTGGGAGAGGTGCTTTGTTTTGGGTTCAATCTTGCGGTGTCCTCACCTAGTGACAGAAGGGGTAGCAAGGCACGTATTTGTATTGTTTCCATTAAGGATAAAAGATGGGGGTTTTACCATATTGATTGGATCTATCCCTCTACATCATGTCATCTTGCTTAAGGCGTTACTCCGTTCTTGTTAACTTAATACACTAGATGCATGCTCGATAGCGGTCGATGTGTGGAGTAATAGTAGTAGATGCAGGCAGGAGTTGGTCTACTTGTCACGGACATGATGCCTATATTCATGATCATTGCCTTAGATATCGTCATAAAACAGTAATTTGTTTACCCACCGTATGCGTTCTTTCAAGAGAGAGGCCTCTAGTGAAAACTATGGCCCCCGGGTCTATTTTTATCATATTATTTTCAGATCCATAAAACAAAAAACCCAAAAATACCTTGCTGCAATTTATTTACTTTTACTTAGTTTTGCACTTTTATTTATCTTTTACACCTATCTCTATCAGATCTCATTCTTGCAAGTAACCGTGAAGGGATTGACAACCCCTTTATCGTGTTGGGTGCAAGTATTTGGTTGTTTGTGTAGGTGCTATCATTGGAGACTTGTGTGTTCCTCCTACTGGATTGATACCTTGGTTCTCAAACTAAGGGAAATACTTATCTCTACTTTGCTGCATCACCCTTTCCTCTTCAAGGGAAAAACCAATGCAAGCTCAAGAAGTAGCAGGAAGAATTTCTGGTGCCTTTGCCGGGGAGGATCTACATCAAGCGTACCAAGTACCCATCACAAACTCTCATCTCTTGCATTTACATTATTTTCCATTTGCCTCTCGTTTTCCTCTCCCCCAGTTCTAAAATGTTTTCAGAAAGATACAAAAATATTTGCCCTTTTTATTTGCCTTTTTTTGTTTGCCTTTATGTCTTACTTGGGTTGTTTGCTTGTTCGCTTGGCATAATTGCATATTTATTCCAAATCAGAAGGAAAAAGTTTATGGATCCGCATCCACTTGCTAATATTTTTAAAAAGATTCAACTATGATGAACCAATTGCTAGTGAGTTGAGTGCAATAGATTATCTTTGTGAAGTTTTGCTTGAAATTCATGAATCAGAAAATTATGATGAAGTGCTAAAAGAAGAAATTTATAAAGTGATTCATGATACCTCCTTGAATGAAAAGCATGATTACAATGATGTTATTATAAATTCTATTAATGTCAATTGTTCTAATAATATGCAAAACCCCAATCTTGGGGATGCTAATTTTGATATGTCCACTACTTATTGCAATGATCATGATTGGGGTGATTCTTCTTATGATCTTGAAAATTTATTTAAGCCTCATGATGAATATGTTTGTGATAATATTGAAAGTGGGTTTGGAAGAGTTCCAACTTTAGGTAATAATGATCCCACTGCTTTGGAGAATGATCAATCTTATGAAATTTTTGATAAAAAGTGGGCTTGGAGAGGTCATGACTTTATTTGATGATAATCCCACTATTTTGGAAGAGTGTCAACTTTGCATGCATGTGGATCATGAAGAGAAAATTTTATATGATAGCTATATTGTTGAATTTTATTATGACCATACATGTAATTATTATGAGAGGGAAAATATGGTTGTAGAAAATTTCATGTTACTAAATTACCTCTCGTTATGTTGAGATTGCTATTGTTTCTTTCTACTTCCTTGCATATGCTAGTTTTTTCTTGTCTTGATAAATCTTTTCCCTATAAAATGCCTATGCAAAGGAAGTATGTTAGACTTAAACTTGTTTTTACATGCTATATGATGATCTCTTTGTGCTTCAATTTTTTGTCTTTCATGTGAGCAACATTAAAATTATCAACGCCTAGCTAAAAGGCTTTAAAGAAAAGCGCTTGTTGGGAGACGACCCAATATTTTATTTTCTGTTTTTATGAGTTTATGCAATATTACTTCTGTAATAATTGTGTTTTAGTGTTTTAATTAGTGTTTGAGCCAAGTAAGACCTTTGGGATGCTTTGGTAGATCGTTGATTTGATTTTGCTGAAAAACAGAAACTTTTGCGCCGAGTAGCAGAATTGTTAAAATTCACTGGAACGTGGAAAAAATCAGATTTGTTTTTCACAAGATTTATATACGAATTGCCTCTGTTGTCCTATTTTTCAGAATTTTTGGAGTTACAGAAGTATGACTATAATTCTGGTCTTTACATACTGTTCTATTTTTGACAGATTCTGTTTTTGATGTGTTGTTTGCTTAATATGATGAATCCATGGGTAGTATCGGGGGGGGGGGTATGAGCCATGGAGAAGTTAGAATATAGTAGATATAATGCGGATATAAAATTGGAATGAGTTCACAATAGTACTTAAATGTGGAGATTTGTTTTATCATACTAACGGATCTCACGAGTTTTTTTTGTTGAGTTTTGTGTTGTGGAGTTTTCAAGTTTTGGGTGAAGTTTCGATGGACTAAGGAATAAGGAGTGGCAAGAGCCTAAGCTTGGAGATGCCCAAGGCACCCCAAGGTAATATTCAAGGACAACCAAGCATCTAAGCTTGGGGATGCCCCGGATGGCATCCCCTCTTTTGTCTTCAATCCATCGGTAAAATTACTTGAGGCTATATTTTTATTCAACACATGATATGTGTTTTGCTTGGAGCGTCTTGTATTATATGAGTCTTTGCTTTTTAGTTTGCCGCAATCATCCTTGCTGTACACACCTCTTGAGAGGGAAACACATTAATCGTGAATTTATTAGAATACTCTATGTGCTTCACTTATATCTTTTGAGCTAGGTAGTTGCTCTAGTGCTTCACTTATATCTTTTTAGAGCATGGCGGTGGTTTTATTTTGAAAAATTGATGAACTCTCATGCTTCACTTATATTATTTTGAGAGTCTTATAAATAGTATGGCAATTTGCTTAGGTTATGAATTTAGTCCTAATATGATGGGTATTCAAGAGGGATATAATAAAAACTTTCATGAAGATCATTGAATATATGAGAAGTTTGATTCCTTGCATTTGTTTTGAGATATAAAGATGGTGATATTAGAGTCATGCTAGTGAGTAATTGTGGATTAGTAAGAATATTTGTGTTAAGGATTGTCCATGGTTCCGCTATCGGTCTTGAACGAAGGGGTTTCGATCATGTCTATGATTTACCGAACCTACGGGGTCACAAGCTTAAGATAATCATGATCTGCTGAGTGTTAGTGGGATGGGAGTAATGAGAATATATTTTTTGAATTGTTTCATTAATATCCGGAATAGTTCCGAGAGGATTCGAAAGCGTTTCGGGGTCACTGGAAGGGTTTCGGTGAATATCGGGTATTACCGATTAATTATATATAGGTGGAAATTGTTTTCGGGGATGTTAAATTATAATATAATGCTCTTAAAATGTTTAGAATATTTTATATTTAGTTTAAATGTCAATGGGCCTTAAAAGGCAAGAGGTGGAAGGTAACTTGGGCCACAAGGGCCCAAGTAGGGAAGGTGCCCCCCTTTCCTTGTGTGTGTGTGGGGGGGGGGGGTGGACTAGGGGAGGGAGTGGGACTCCTCCCCTAGGCTGGCGCACCAAGGGGGGGACTTTCCCCCCTTGGTGGCTGCCCTCTCCCTCCCCTCTAAACTATATATACTAGAGGATTTCCACCCTATGTTGACACAAGTTTTGGAGCCTCTTCTAGTTGATCTAGTTCTAGTTCTTGTTGGTACTAGTTGATCAATTAGAGCTAGCCCTAGCCACCTCTGATCCTCATAATTAGAAGTCCTGTGTGGTTCTAATCTCCTACCTCTAATTCTCCGGCGACGATTAGCTCTGGACGGTGAAGCGCTGCCGGATCGTGAAGACCGTACGCTTGCAGCCAAGTAGAGAGGTCGTGCTTTCGGTCTTTTGTTCGAGGGATTGTTCAAAGGTGGTTCACGGGATTGTCATCGATGTTCGAGGAACTCCAAGTACGATCTACACCGACTCGTCTACTTCCGCTGCACTACGGAGTTGGTAACAATCGTTGGTCCTAACCTGATATGCATCTTCAGATTGTTCCTGGGTGATCGTAGGGCAATTTTTTTTGTTTTCTACTACGTTTCCCAACACACGACCCCACATATACTCGTCCATATCGGCATTC
Source organism: Thinopyrum elongatum (assembly GCA_011799875.1). NCBI lineage: Eukaryota > Viridiplantae > Streptophyta > Magnoliopsida > Poales > Poaceae > Thinopyrum > Thinopyrum elongatum. The sequence goes on from CM022302.1 coordinate 326,074,222, forward strand.
TGGAGCAAACCCTGGCCACTTCACTCCACTCTGCCCCAAGCTCCTGTCCGACAATCTCCAACATTCTCCGACATGGGAGACAATAGATCCGACTTCGAAATCTCCCGATCCATCGACGAGGACCTCATCCCATGCCGGGACGAGGGGGATTTAGCCGTCTGGATGGCTCTCTGTTGGTCTCGGGAGGAAATCTTAGCTCTGCACACGGAGTCTCTCCGGTCTGAATCCATTGCGTCCCCGCAAAATTGTGCTTCGGTTCGGCTACGTCGGTGGGTCAAGGCATGCCATCGTGACCTCACCGGATGCGGGGACCCTGGGGAGGCGGCGCAACCCCTTCGGTGGAATCTCATCCCTGTGGCGTCGGGATCCGAGTCAGAGGTCAACATTGGCATGCGTCACGGACCAACCGTTGCCTTTATACGGATCCTCCGTACCATCACCTGTGAATTTCTTACTCTACAGCATACCTAGTAGTCTCAGAGCAATTTCATAACTCCCTTTGGGTGTCGGCGCCTAGGGTTTAACCATCCCTCTATTGCCTCCTGTCTTGCAGGTTGCTGATGGTCCTGTATAGACATCTTGGAAGACATGATGAGTAGTTTGATTTTCTTTTTTAAAGTAACAATGGTAAGAGAGATAACAACTAAAAAATAAACTATGTGCGAGTAGGAAGGTAGCGTGACACACTATGCTCCCCAGCAACGGTGCCATAAAATGCTTGATGTCCTGCAAGGGCACAGGGTGTTGTACCACTTTCGTGATAAGTAAGTGTCGAATCCCGCAGGGAGCGAATAGGATGACACTACCAACCCCGCAACGACGTTGTCACCTACGCAGCTACGTTCTCACCCAAACCGTAGTTTGAAAATAGTATACTCTATCGGTTGCTAACAGAATGATAATAAACGGGGGTTTAACTGAACTGCAAACTAGAACGTGAAATAAACTAAACTAGAACACAAAGAAAAAGAGGGTTGTAACTTGTGGGATTGAATAGAGCAGAAGACGGTATCTAGGCATTTGGTCTTACTAGTACCAGAGGAGCGTTTCAGTGGCATTTAAGTATTACAGATTACTAAACGATGTCACTCCAAGGTGTACTAGACATGACTTCACATCATGGTCACACACGGCTATCAATAATACACAACGGAATCAAAGAATCACAAAGTTCATCTATCTACTTCGTGTACGTGCAAGTGTCATGCTCCCCGGCAACGCGAAAGAGAGTAAATAATAAACAAAGCCACAAAGACTAGTTTTGCGTACTACTCCCTGACTCCATCCGTTCCTAAATATAAGTCTTCTTAGAGATTTCAGTATGGACTACATACGAAGCAAAATGAGTGAATCTACACTCTAAACTACGTCTATATACATCTGTTTGTAGTCCATATTGAAATCTCTAAAAATACTTACATTTAGGAACGGAGGCGGTAAATCATACCTCAACTTAGAACCGGATCAATTACTCAAAACATAGATGAATAAACACACAAAGAGGAATGATTAATTGCTATCACCAACATGTTTAATCTTACAAAATACAAGTGCAAGGATGAAGATGAAGATGGGCACCGGCGCCTGCGCCCTATGGGTGGCACCTAGTGATGGTGGCGGTCCCTCCTTTTCCTCCTCTTGCGTGACCTTCGTGGTGATGATGATGGAGGAAGAGGCCTCTCGGCAGCTGGTTGAAGTTATGGTGGAATGAGATGGTGATGTGCGGTGGCTAGGGTTGGAAGTCTTCATATAGGAGGCCTCCTTGGGTCTCCTCCGTTGATGTAGCCTTCTCCCTTTCATCCAAGCGCTCTAGGGGAGCCAAATCCATGCCCAAAAGATTCATCGGCTGCCAAGGATCGCGTAGGAACAAACCGGAACGAAATCGGAGCAAAATCAAGAAAGTTCTGGCCAATTTATGAAGCTGCCACGAGGTGGTATGAGCGCCCTTTTACTTCGGGGTGGTTTCGTATTTTGGTCGTCATTTCTTCGTACGAACTCCGATTTTGATGTTCTTATGCTCGTTGGACTGCTAGAGAAAAGCCCGATGCGACTATGGCCTTGTATCTTCAATTTGGATACTTCAATATATGTCAAAACATCAAACTCTCCATAGGGCCTTAATCTGGTGCCTAGAACTTCTCCGGTTTGAACAATATCATCAATAAGCGAAGATGCAAAATTACTAGCAGCAGTGAGGTGGGTGCGCCTCTTATCTTATACGACGACGATTTGGTCGGATCTTCCGATCTCGTGGCCTCGTGACCCGTGATTCTTCTCGTCCCCACGTGCAGTTCACCGAGGCAACGACGGAGATGCAGGGGAGGCACGACATCGAGGGGCGACCAGATCCATGCGCACGGGGCAACTGGAGGCACTGGAAAGAGCAGGTTGTACATGGCTGGAGAGCCGCGCGCCTGTGGCGCTTGATGAAGGACGGAGAGGTGACTCCGGCGGGAGGACGGAGCGACGGCGAAGGAGATGTGGCGGCGGGTGGAGGGTGGTGCGGGGAAGAAGGCGAAGAGCTTTGCCGAGGAGGAGAACTCGGAGTGTGAGAACCCTAGCCAAACGACGATGAAAGGGCGAGGGTCTGAAGAGTGCTGGTTTTTTCCAATCGGATCTAGATTCATTATTAATGTGGTTGAGCGATTTTGATTAAAGATTGACCGTGACTGATCTTTCATGTAAAGACGTTGCTAAATAATTTGCATCTGCATGGAAAGTTACGATATGTTTAGATTTTTTTTCTTGTTGTGTGGGAGGTGAAGGAAAAAACCAAACGAAATAGAGACGGTCAGACGGCAAAAAATCGTGGAGCGGAAGCTGCAAGTCCCGAGTAGAGGTTAGAGTGCATCGACACCCTTCCCCCTCCGTGCCTCAACCTTCCCGTTGCGGCGGCGCCCTGTGTGTTAGAACAGAATGCCCTTCCGATGAGAAGCCCGGAGAGCATCAGCCCGCTCCTCGCCCGCTACGCCGCCTCGCAGTCTCTGCTCCTGGGAGCCCACATCCACGCCCACCTCCTCAAGTCCGGCCTCCTCCACGCTTTCCGCAACCACGTCCTCTCCTTCTACTCCAAGTGCCGCCTCCCCGGCAGCGCCCGCAGGGTGTTCGACGAAACCCCGGACCCGTGCCACGTCACCTGGTCCTCGCTCGTCACCGCCTACTCCAACAATGCGCTTCCCCGGGACGCGCTCGCGGCGTTCCGGGCCATGCGCGCGCGCGGCGTCCGCTGCAACGAGTTCGCGCTCCCCATCGTGCTCAAGTGCGCGCCGGACGCCGGGCTCGGCGTGCAGGTGCACGCGGTCGCCGTCTCCACGGGGCTCAGCGGGGACATCTTCGTCGCCAACGCGCTCGTCGCCATGTACGGTGGGTTTGGCTTTGTGGAGGAGGCGAGGAGGGTGTTCGACGAGGCCGCCCGCGACCGGAACGCCGTGTCTTGGAACGGCCTGATGTCGGCTTTCGTCAAGAATGACCGATGCAGCGATGCCGTCGAGCTGTTTGGCGAGATGGTGTGGGGCGGGGTACGGCCGAACGAGTTTGGGTTCTCCTGTGTCGTGAATGCCTGCACTGGCTCTAGGGATCTGGAAGCCGGCAGGAAGGTGCACGCCATGGTGGTACGGACGGGGTATGACAAGGACGTCTTCACTGCCAATGCGTTGGTTGACATGTATTCCAAGCTGGGGGACATTCATATGGCAGCAGCTGTTTTTGGGAAGGTACCCAAGACGGATGTCGTCTCGTGGAATGCTTTCATTTCTGGGTGTGTGCTTCATGGACATGATCAGCATGCACTGGAGCTGTTGCTGCAGATGAAGTCTTTAGGTCTGCTGCCTAACGTGTTCACGTTGTCCAGCATCCTGAAGGCCTGCCATGGTGCTGGTGCATTCACTCTGGGCCGGCAAATTCACGGGTTCATGATCAAATCCTGTGCGGATTCAGATGACTATATCGGTGTTGGTCTTGTGGATATGTATGCAAAGTATGATCTTTTGGATGATGCGAGGAAGGTGTTCGACTGGATCCCTCGAAAGGATTTGGTTTTGTGGAATGCACTGATCTCAGGTTGCTCTCATGGAGGATGCCATGGCGAGGCACTGTCTCTCTTTTGCAGGATGAGGAAGGAAGGTTTTGACATCAATAGGACGACCCTGGCTGCTGTTCTCAAGTCAACAGCAAGCTTGGAGGCAATCAGTGACACAACGCAGGTTCATGCTGTTGCAGAGAAGATAGGGTTCCTTTCTGATTCTCATGTTGTCAATGGTCTTATTGATTCATATTGGAAGTGCAATTGCCTCCATTATGCAAATAGAATGTTCAAAGAACACAGTTCTGATAACATCATAGCTTTTACATCAATGATCACAGCACTCTTGCAGTGTGACCATGGCGAGGATGCAATAAAGTTGTTCATGGAGATGCTAAGAAAGGGTCTCGAGCCAGACCCCTTTGTGCTAAGTAGCCTCCTGAATGCTTGTGCTAGCTTGTCAGCATATGAGCAAGGGAAGCAAGTGCATGCTCACCTGATCAAGAGGAAATTCATGACAGATGTGTTTGCGGGGAATGCTCTTGTGTACACATATGCAAAGTGCGGGAGCATAGAGGATGCAGATCTGGCCTTCTCCGGACTGCCGGAGAAGGGAGTTGTCTCATGGTCTGCAATGATAGGAGGGCTAGCACAACATGGGCATGGGAAGAGAGCATTAGATGTGTTCCGCAGGATGGTTGATGAGCGCATTGCTCCAAACCACATCACGCTGACTAGTGTTCTCTGTGCTTGTAACCATGCAGGGCTTGTTGATGAGGCCAAACGATACTTCAGTTCAATGAAGGAGATGTTTGGAGTTGACAGGACGGAGGAGCATTACTCGTGCATGATTGATCTTCTTGGGCGTGCCGGTAAACTAGATGACGCAATGGAGCTTGTCAACAGCATGCCGTTTCAAGCCAATGCCGCAGTTTGGGGGGCACTACTTGCAGCCTCAAGAGTACACCGAGATCCAGAACTGGGAAAGCTGGCAGCTGAAAAGCTCTTCATCCTGGAGCCAGAGAAGTCGGGCACACATGTGTTGCTCGCAAACACGTATGCATCTGCAGGCATGTGGGACGAGGTGGCTAAGGTGAGAAAATTGATGAAAGAGAGTAAGGTCAAGAAGGAGCCTGCCATGAGCTGGGTTGAATTGAAGGGCAGGGTGCATACTTTCATTGTGGGTGACAAGAGCCACCCAAGGGCAAGGGACATATACGCAAAGCTAGAAGAACTGGGAGATCTGATGAGCAAAGCTGGTTATGTTCCGAATCTAGAGGTTGATCTCCATGATGTAGACAAGAGCGAAAAGGAGTTGCTTCTTTCTCATCACAGTGAGAGGCTGGCCGTCGCATTTGCGTTGATCAGCACCCCACCTGGAGCGCCCATTAGGGTCAAGAAAAACCTGCGCATATGCAGAGATTGCCACGTCGCATTCAAGTTCATTTCAAAGATCGTTTCAAGGGAGATTATCATCAGAGACATCAACAGGTTCCATCATTTCAGTGATGGGGCATGTTCGTGCGGTGATTACTGGTAAAAACGATTCTGCGTATGATTTTTCTTATAGCTTGTCAAGGGCTGATGGATAGAGCAGATACATGCCTTCACGGAGGTTTTTCTATTTCGGAAAGAGGGAATGGCCCTTGGCCTCTGCATCGAGTGGCACACACAGCCATATATTATTGATTATTTTACGATGTCAAACAAATGATGTTGCAGCCATTTAACAAATGTGGAAATTCCTATTTCCTAGCAACTAATGAAATGAACAGACCGTTGCAACTCACATCTTTAGAAAGAGTAAAAATATAGCTTTGCATCTGGGTGTGTTCCCACGCGAGATATACTACTCCCTCCGTTCACAAATATAAGATGTTCCAACTTTTTTGTGAATCGGATGCATATAGATATGTTTTAGTGTGTTTGTTTGCTCATTTCAGTTTGTATGTAGCCCATGTTGAAATATCCAAAACATCTTATATTTGTGAATGGAGTACCATTTTGTGTTTGTCGAAGGATTAGTTCTTTGATGAGAAAGAACCTTACGCATTGTCATTGTGTCATTGTCTCATTGATGAACACATACACACTGTATAAGCAACTCTTCGAGTGTACAACTCTGGTACTAGATATCATGTTTCTTAGAAATCATTTAGGTTCCATTTGGAACAAATAACTGACTATATAATGTACTGTCAACATTGTGCTTATAATAGATGGACAGACTTTGCACGAAATAGTTAAGCATCAGTAAAGACGTTTGCGGAATAACCTCTGCAGAATTCATTTCTGAATACTCTGACGGTATATACAGATAACTCAAGCAAAAGTAAAAACTGCATTAAGAAAGAATCTCGACGACAATTCATAGACCTCTTCAGCTTTTCTTTCACACAACATTGAAAAAAAGGTGGTTGTACTTACGCACCAGGATAGGGAGGACACAGTGTAACAACCAATCTTTCATAGTTGATCAGAATATAACCACAGAGCGGCAAAAATACAAATCCAAGAGATCATCTATTAGTAATGCTACAGGTGCCTATGTCTTCCTAGCATCGCTTCAGTTGCTGCGGGTTAGCTCCCGATTCCATTTTTTTCTTACAGTTTGAGCGACAGAAGCTTGCTTACGACGACGGCTGTAGCCCTCTCTTTTGCTGCACATCACAGATGAAGAAAAGTTTAGGTTCATAGAAAGTGGTATGTCAGCCAGGAATCGGTTTAACCCCAGCACCAATCTAGCAAGCCATGACAGGAAATTGCAAGACTGCACAAACATATCTAATTTTCGCTCCACATATCACTTATACAGGTATGTATTAAAAAACGCTTCAAACCATATTTCTGGCAAACAAATCTAGAATATTTAGAGAGAGAAGGAAATATTATAATACCTGATAAAAATAAGGCCTGCTGTAAGGACCATTCCTCCGACTGCCCACGAAATTCTTTCACCGACAGGCATTTCTTTTGCCCATCTCTGAAAATCTTCAAGATCCCAAGAGGCCATACCATGTAATACTGGACGATCTTTTGAAGACGTCCATGTATCAGAGATGGAATCCAAACTTGCTTTCCCGCCATAGCAGAAGGTTTCGACAACTTCACTAGGACTGGCATCAGAAACTTGCACAGAGAAACCAGCAAGGCGACATAGCTCTGTGCCGTTAGAAACCCACTTATGTGCTTTGCCACAAAGGATGTCACCTAAACCACAAGGAGATAAGGCCTGGGATAATCGTAAGGGAGCATATCAGTAATCAAACTGCGAAATCATACCGACAAAAAAGATTTGTTAGCTACAACAGATTTCGACAAACACAAGAAGGACTAATTTCTGCAGTATTAATAGCTACTCCCTTCGTTCAATATTAAATGTCGCTGATTTAGTACAAAGTTGTACTAAATCAGCAACACTTAATATTAATATGGAATGGAGGGAGAATGTACTGAATGGACATTGATTAGACATGATTTGTCTAAGTTATGATCTGACTATGAAAAATATCAAGCTCAATCTGGTAAGTGCACATGTACTTGCACAATAGTAATGATTTGAAATCCAGATAGTTTCAGTTGAGACATAACTCACACTCACATAATACCAGCAATGGGTGTTTACCTGTGTTTTCGTATCAATGGAGAAGTATGCCTCCGAACAAGCTTTGAAAACCATGTCACAGAATGATGCACATATAACAGGAGGTCCAGGCCTGACACCCACCCGTGGATCACAAACTGAGCACTCGAGCAACTCCCACAAATGAAGGCATTCTCCACTGCCTTCACCAGTTGACGAGAGCTTTCGCACTGAAAGCAGGGCAGGAAATGTCTGTGTCACGTCACAACATGTGTTCTGGCGGAATATCCTACATAGTGCTAGGTCTCTGCGCCCCTTTGCTGCTTTTCCAGGAGGCTTGCCTTCAGATGAGAAAGCAGGGAACCGTCCACCAGGTGAAACACATACCCCTTTTGGTTGTGCTGTGGAGCAAGAAATTAAACAACATTAGTTGCACATCAGATAACTTTGAAATGTTTGCCCATGGTGCAAATCACAACGGTTCATGCCCATTTCCTCATTCAACCAAGATAACGACGAACCTCCTATTCTATCTTAACAAGAAGCACCCATTCAATGTAAAACCACAAGGCTCATATACAAGCAAGGAACTCAAAGCTATTGATTTCACAGAAAGTACTTTGTTCATCTGTCTTGTGATCGGCAGAAATGCCAAGAACCGACGTTAGTAAAGCATAGGATAGGACAACGATGCTTCTAACCGTAAAATATAAACGTTATATAACAGATCTTCCTATCCTATGCTGTACGAACTGATAATTCATACAATCGCTTGTCATGGATGGGAATGTGGCCCTGACATGCACATAGATCACGGTCATTTCTGAACCACCTTCCAGCAATATAAAGATTTAACTTACAAACTTAATTAAACCTATAAATCTGGAGAGACTAACTACCTACACACAATTCCAGCGACTAAGCGCAGAACACACCAAGGATCCACTAAAACCCATCAATATTCAAGAATCACTCAGCGACATAACTAAAAAGCTCACATATATCATTGATAACAGCAACATATAATACACCAAAGGAAAGAAGAATAAGCGTATGGGATCACGTGAAAGCGCGCGCGCGATTGCTCGTACCAGCCGACGCGGTTAGCGAGAAGAAGAGCAGCAGGAGGAGGATGTGAGTGGGAGTCGGACGCGACGGCGGAGGAGGGCTCATCGGAATCAACCTGCCCACCGGCAGGGTCTCGCGGCGGCGGGCGGGCGGGCGGCCAGCCGGCGTGATCCGTCGAGCGGATAGGCCACCAGGGAGGGGAATCAATTCGTGGTCGGATCGATCCGCTAGCGGAGTGCGGACCAGGCACCCAAGTCAACAAGCACTGCGCAATCTCTCGACGTAGATGGGCCGGTGACGACATTAGGGTCCAGCACGCGGCATCAGAAAAATGTCGTGTTTGTGACTTTGAAAAAATGTTTATGCATTTCAATAAAAAAATGTAGTACATGAAATTTCTAAAAAATGTTATACAATGTAAAAAATGTTGGTGTAATTTTTTTAAATCGTACAATTCAAAAATATATATGTTACACTTTAAAACACGTTCACGCATTTCAAATATACGTTTGTGACATTTCAGCGTAAAAACTGTTCGCATAGTTTAGAAAATGTTTTGTGTCACTGAAAAAAATGTTTTCAATGTGTATTTGAAGACTGTTTAACACATATTCGAAAATGTTCAAAAAGATGTATTTTAAAAAAGAAATATATATTTGGAAAAGTTAAACATGTACGTTTGGAAGGATAGACTATGATTTGTTATGTTTTATCTTGTGCTTCAAAAAGGTTATGTACTCCTATATATATGTGCACGAGGCTCAAGCAATACAATCAATAATTTCACCGATCGCTCTTTATTCATTTTACATGGTATCAACCTAACCCTGATCCAAATTTACCTTGCCCAATGTTGAAGATGGATCAATGATCACTCAATATGGTATTATGGGAGTATTAGAATTGGTGCCGTATCTTGTCAATTTCACACCTACACAAGTAATGCTAATAGAGGAACTTGGTTAGGATGAGTGGCACAAAATTAAAGACACTATTGATAATGTTGAAAAAGATTCACAAATTGCATGCAAAGCACATAGATCAAAACTTATGATATCACTTGGAACTCACACGTGGAAGATAAATGGGATTCGTGCAACCAAGGAATGAGCACAAAATGTGTTACCGCGGAAAAAGTTCGTGTTGCACGAATACTAGACGAGACGCTAGCATGATTGCTCAAATGGCTAGATACGTACTTGTGCACAATCTATGAGAGACAAAATGTGTCGTCTTTCTATCCTAAGTATGCTATGTATGTATGATCCGAGATGATCTATTGTATGCAATGTGGCTCGATGTTATTGCTTAGAAGCTTTTTGTTTTCTTTTCTTTTTTTCTTAAAAGCTTGCTCTTTTTTGATGTATGATGTCTTTGCCACTTATGCGAAATGCTCGATCCAAGATAGCAATGATGTATGCATGAGAGTAACTTATGACACAAGCGATGACAACAAGATGTGTGCACACAATTGAAGATATGCGGCGTATGTACCACTAAATTGCACAAGTAACATGGCCCGACAATTCTCAATGGCTAGTCTCGGTGGGTGATACGTCTTTAACGTATCTATAATTATGAAATATGCATGCCATGTTTACAACAATTTTATATGATTTGGTGCACTTTTATATGATTTTTATGAAACTACCCTATTAACCTAGTGCTCAGTGCCAGTTGTTGTTTTCTGCATGTTTTTGACTTTTCAGAAAATCCATACCAAACGAAGTCCAAATGCCACGAAACTTTACGGTGATTTTTTGGACCAAAAGAGACCCCCGAAGTACCGAATATGGACCTGACGAAGTCCAGGGGAGCGACGAGCTCAGAGGGCGCGGCCTCCCCCCCCAGGGCGCGCCCTCCCCCCCAGGGCGCTCCTACCGAGCTCGTGGGCCCCTCGGGGCACCCCCCTGGCGTCCAACGTAGAAAATTCTTATAAGTAGGGAAACCCTCGAAACTTAACCTAGAACTTCGACTCCGTCGTCGCAAGCCATTGTTCCAAAGAGATCCCATTCGAAGCCCTGTTTCGGCACCCCGGCGGTGGGGGAATCATCACGAGAGGCCATCTTCATCATTCTGGCTGTCTCCATGGCGAGGAGGGAGTAGTTCACCCTGGGGGGCGAGGGTATGTACTACTAGTAGCTATGTGTTTGATCTCTCTCTCTCTCATGTTCTTGATCCAGCACGATCTTGATGTAACCATGGGCTTTGCTAATATAGTCGGATCATATGGCGTTTTTCCTCTCTATCTTGTTGTGATGGATTGAGTCTTCCTCTTTCAGGTTTCGTTATGTTGGATTGAATATTGGATTTGAGATCACTTGATGTATGTCTTGCATGTGGATATCCGCGGTGACAATGGGGTGTTCTATTGAGTTACTTGATGCATGTTTTGGTATTCAACTTGCAGATTCCCGTGGTGACATTGGGGTAATCTAGGCACATAGGTTGATACACGTTTCCGTCCTACGTTCTCCGATAGAAACTTTGGAGTGATTCTTTATCGCACGTTGAGGGATTGTTATATGATTCAATTATGTTAGCACTGTTGAGAGATTGCACTAGTGAAATTATGAACCCTAGGCCTTGTTTCCAAACATTGCAATACCGTTTGTGCTTACTTTTATCACTTGCTACCTGATACGTCCATTTTGCATCATGCTTTTATGTTGATATTTATTGCATTATGGGCTGTTATTTCACATTATGGTACAATACTTATGCCTTTTCTCTCTTATTTTACAAGATTTACATGAAGAGGGAGAATGCCAGCAGCTGGAATTCTGGACAGGAAAGGAGCAATTCTGAGATACCTATTCTGCACAACTCCAAATGTCCTCAAACTTTACAGAGAATTATTTTGGAATATATAAAAAATATTGGGTGAAGAAACTACAGAAGAGGGCCCACCAGGTGGCCACAAGCCTGGGGGGCGCGCCCTCCCCCCCCCCCCCCCAGGGCACGCCCCAGGGCTTGTGGGCCCCCTGGCCATCGTCTGGTGCCCATCTTCTGCTATATGGAGTGTTTTGACCTAGAAAAAATAAGAAGGAAGCTTTCGGGATGAAGCACCCCCGTCTCGAGGCGGAACCTGGGCAGGAGCAATCTAGGGCTCCGGTGGAGCTATTCTGCCGGGGAAACTTCCCTCCGGGAGGGGGAAATTGAAGCCATCATCATCACCAACGATCCTCTCATCGAGGGAGGGTCAATCTTCATCAACATCTTCACCAGCACCATCTCCTCTCAAACCCTAGTCCATCTCTTGTATTCAATCTTTGTCTCAAAAGCTCAGATTGGTACCTATGGGTTGCTAGTAGTGTTGATTACTCTCCGTAGTTGATGCTAGTTGGTTTATTTGGTGGAAGATCATATGTTCAGATCCTTAATGATATTCAATACCCCTCTGATCTTGAACATGAACATGCTTTGTGAGTAGTTACATTTGTTCCTGAGGACATGGGAGAAGTCTTGTTATAAGTAATCATGTGAATTTGGTATTCGTTCAATATTTTGATGAGATGTATGTTGTCTTTCCTCTAGTGGTGTTATGTGAACGTCGACTACATGACACTTCACCATGATTTGGGCCTAGGGGAAGGCATTGGGAAGTAATAAGTAGATGATGGGTTGCTAGAGTGACAGAAGCTTAAACCTTAGTTTATGCGTTGCTTCGTAAGGGGCTGATTTGGATCCACATGTTTAATGCTATGGTTAGATTTATCTTAATTCTTCTTTTGTAGTTGTGGATGCTTGCGAGAGGGGTTAATCATAAGTGGGAGGCTTGTACAAGTAAGGACAGCACCCAAGCACCGGTCCACCCACATATCAAATTATCAAAGTAACGAACAAGAATCATATGAGCATGATGAAAACTAACTTGACAATAATTCCCATGTGTCCTCGGGAGCGCTTTGCTTTATATAAGAGTTCGTCCAGGCTTATCCTTTGCTACAAAAAGGATTGGGCCACCTTACTGAACCTTTGCTACACTTGTTACTTGTTACCCGTTACAAATTATCTTATCACCAAACTATCTGTTACCGGTAATTTCAGTGCTTGCAGAAAACACCTTGCTGAAAACCACTTGTCATTTCCTTTTGCTCCTCGTTGGGTTCGACACTCTTACCTATTGAAAGGACTAAGATTGATCCCCTATACTTGTGGGTCATCAAGACTCTTTTCTGACGCCGTTGCCGGGGAGTGAAGCGCCTTTGGTGAGTGGAATTTGGTAAGGAAACATTTATATTACGTGCTGAAATTTATTGTCACTTGTCACTATGGAAAATAATCCTTTGAGGGGCTTGTTCGGGGTATCTTCACCCCGACCGGAAGAACAAAGAGTTGCTCCTCAACCTACTGCACCTACTAAAAATATTTATTATGAAATTCCTTCGGGTATGATAGAGAAACTGCTAGCTAATCCTTATGCAGGAGATGGAACATTACATCCTGATATGCATCTAATCTATGTGGATGAAGTTTGTGGATTATTTAAGCTTGCAGTTTTGCTCGAAGATGAAGTCAAGAAGAAGGTCTTCCCTTTATCTTTGACGGGAAAGGCATTGACATGGCATAGACTATGTGATGATATTGGAGCCCTGAATTACAATCGATTGAAATTGGAATTTCATCAGAAGTTTTATCCTATGCACCTAGTTCATTGTGATCGGAATTATATATATAATTTTTGGCCTCGTGAAGGAGAAAGTATCGCTCAATCTTGGGGGAGGCTTAAGTCAATGTTATATTCATGCCCCAATCATGAGCTCTCAAGAGAAATTATTATACAGAATTTTTATGCTCGGCTTTCTCGTAATGATCAATCCATGCTCGATACTTCTTGTATTGGTTCTTTTATGAAGAAAACTATTGAATTCAAATGGGATCTCTTGGAAAGAATTAAACACAACTTTGAAGATTGGGAGCTCGATGAAGGTAAGGAGTCAGGTATAAACCTTGAGTTTGATTGTGTTAAATCTTTTATGGATACCGATGTTTTTCATGAATTTAGCACTAAATATGGACTTGACTCTGAGATAGTAGCTTCTTTTTCTGAATCATTTGCTACTCATGTTGTTCTCCGTAAGGAGAAGTGGTTTAAATATCATCCTCCTATTGAAGTAAAAATAGTAGAACCCATTAAAGCTGAAGAAGAAACCATTACTTATAAGGGACATTTACATTTATGCCCCTAACTCGAACCCACTACTTAGTTTTGCCCCTATTTTTCGGGTATGCTTAGTTTTGCCCCTCTGCCGTCAAGTCACCTTATAGAAATGCCCTTCCGTGCCTTTACCGTCCGGTCAAAGGGCTTTGACCGTCTGGTGAACAGTATCAAAAAAATCTGAAATTTTGTGGGATCGAAGATACTCAGGTGCGCAAGGTGCGTGCAAATTTTTGTTCTGTTTGGACATTCCAGGAGCTCGTGGCAAAGGAAAAACAGTAAATCTATACGCCTGTGAACAATAAATTCAAAAAAAATAGCAAGAAAATTCGAAAAAATATAAAAAAATTTGGCATCAAAGAGGCTTGGGTGTGCAAGGTGCTTGCAAGTTTTTGTGATCAAATGACATGCGAGGAGCTCTAGCAAAAAATAAACAAAATAGTGCATTTTTTCAAAGTTTTTTTCTGAGCCAAATTTTGTTTTTTTCTCCATGAGCTCCTACAAAGTTTAAACACAACAAAAATTTGCACACACCTTGCGCACCCGAGCATCTTGGATGCCAAAAAAATTCATATTTTTTTGAATTTTCTTGCTATTTTTTTCGAATTTACTGTTCATAGGCGTACAGATTTACTATTTTCCTTTGCCACGAGCTCCTGGAATGTCCAAATAGCACGAAAATTTGCACGCACCTTGCGCACCTGAGTATCTTCGATCCCACAAAATTTCAGATTTTTTTGATACTGTTCACCAGATGGTCAAAGCCCTTTGACTGGACGGTAAAGGCACGGAAGGGCATTTCTATAAGGTGACTTGACAGCAGAGGGGCAAAACTGAGCATACCCGAAAACTAGGGGCAAAACTGAGTAGTGGGTTCGAGTTAGGGGCAGAACTGGAATTGCCCCTACTTATAATGTTGATCCAGTTATTCCTACTGCTTATGTTGAGAAACCACCTTTTCCTGTTAGGATAAAAGAACATGCTAAATGTTGGGGAACGTTGCATGGAAAACAAAAAAAATTCTACGCGCACGCAAGATCTATCCATGGAGATGCATAGCTACGAGAAGGGGAGAGCATCTTCATACCCTTGAAAATCGCTAAGCGGAAGCGTTTATCAACACGGTTGATGTAATCGTACACCTTCACGATCCGTGCCGATCAAGTACCGAACGTACGGCACCTCCGTGTTCAGCACACTTTCAGCTCGATGGCGTCCTCGCCTTCTCGGTCCAGCAAGAGAGGCGAAGTAGCAGATGAGTTCCGGCAGCACGACGGTGTGGTGACGATGGTGGTGAAGAACAATCTCCGCAGGGCTTCGCCAAGCACAACGGAAACTATGATGGAGGATAAACTAGAGGGGCGGGGTTGCCGGCACACGGCTTGGTGAATCTTGATGTGTATTGGGTGCTAGCCCTGCCCCTCTATTTATATGTTGAGCCCTGGGGTCGTTTCTTGGAGAAAGAGCCTCCTCAAAGTCGGTTTAGCCCGCAAGGCAAGAGTCCTTTTCGGACTCTAGGACCAGACGCCAGGGTCCCTGGCGTCTGGCCCCCTGGCCTCCGCAAAACTCTTTTTGCACCTTCCTAAAACCTCGTGGGCTTTACCCCTTGGCCCAAATAAAGTGTTCTTGTACCAGAACATTTCGGGAAACATCTGAAACCCCTTCCGGAGACCAAACACGATTATCCCATATATTAATCTTTACCTCCGGACCATTCCGGAGTTCCTCGTCATGTCCGTGATCTCATACGGGACTCCGAACAACATTCGATCACCAACATACATAACTCATATAATACTATATCGTCAACGAACGTTAAGCGTGCAGACCCTATGGGTTCGAGAATGATGTAAACATGACCGAGACGCTTCTCAAGTCAATAACCAATAGCGGGACCTGGATGCCCATATTGGTTCCTACATATTCTACGAAGATCTTTATCGGTCGAACCTTTATGACAACATATGTAGTTCCCTTTATCTGTCAGTATGTTACTTGCCCGAGATTCGATCGTCGGGATCTCCATACCTAGTTCAATCTCGTTACCGGCAAGTCTCTTTACTCATTCTGTAATACTTCATCTTGTAACTAACTCCTTAGTCACTTTGCTTTCAAGCTTCTTGTGATGTTGTATTACCAAGAGGGCCCAGAGATACCTCTCCGATATACGGAGTGACAAATCCAAATCTTGAGTCACGCCAACTCAACAGACACCTTAGGATATACCTGTAGAGCATCTTTATGATCACCCAGTTATGTTGTGACCTTTGATAGCACACAAGGTATTCCTCCGGTATCCGGGAGTTGCATGATCTCATGGTCGAAGGAATATGTATTTGACATTAAGAAAGTAGTAGCAATAAACTGAACGATCATATGCTAAGCTAACGGATGGGTCTTGTCCATCACATCATTTTCCTAATGATGTGATCCGTTATCAAATGACAACTCTTGTCTATGGTTAGGAAACCTTAACCATCTTTGATTAACGAGCTAGTCTAGTAGAGGCTCACTAGGGACACGGTATTTGTTTATGTATTCACACATTTATTTAAGTTTCCGGTCAATACAATTCTAGCATGAATAATAAACCTTTATCATGAATAAGGAAATATAATAATAACAACTTTATTATTGCCTCTAGGGCATATTTCCATCACTAAAGCCTCAGCTGTAGTCCGTAAGAGTTATACAAGAACACCTACACCCTCTGAACAAATTAAAGTTGAACCTAATGTTGCTATGGTTAAAGATCTCTTGGGTGAAAATATTGATGGGCATGTTATTTACTTCTGTGATGAAGCTACTGGAATTGCTAAAACCGATGAAAAAGATAAACAAAGACCTGTTGTTGGCATGCCAGTTGTCTCTGTTAAAATAGGAGGTCATTGTTATCATGGCTTATGTGATTTGGGTGCTAGTGTGAGTGCAATCCCTTTTACTTTATATCAAGAAATTATGAATGATATTGCACCTGCTGAAATTGAAGATATTGATGTTACTATCAAGCTTGCTAATAGAGACACTGTCAGACCACTTGGGATTGTTATTGATGTTGAAGTCTTGTGTGGGAAAATAAAATATCCTACTGATTTTCTAGTTTTGGGTTCCCCACAAGATGATTTTTGCCCCATTATATTTGGTAGACCTTTCTTAAACACTATTAATGCTAAGATAGATTGTGAGAAAGAAAATGTTAGCGTAAGTTTCGGGGATGTGTCTCATGAGTTTAATTTCTCTAAATTTCGTAGACAACCATGTGATAAAGAATTGAATAGTAAAGATGAAATTATTGGTCTTGCTTCTATTGCCATGCCTCCTACTGATCCTTTAGAACAATATTTGCTAGACCACGAAAATGACATGTTTATGAATGAAAGAAATGAAATAGATGAGATATTCTTTAAACAAATGCATGTTTTGAAACACAACTTGCCTGTTGAAACTCT
Organism: Thinopyrum elongatum; assembly: GCA_011799875.1. Taxonomy (NCBI): domain Eukaryota; kingdom Viridiplantae; phylum Streptophyta; class Magnoliopsida; order Poales; family Poaceae; genus Thinopyrum; species Thinopyrum elongatum. The sequence continues at coordinate 326,091,504 of CM022302.1, forward strand.
TAGAGATCCTCTTCCACCCAAGAGTGATCATGTGTTCGATCTTAAACAATTACCTGATACTCTGAAATATGCTTATCTGGATGAAAAGAAGATATATCCTGTTATTATTAGTGCTAACATTTCATAGCATGAAGAAAAGAGATTATTGAAAACTCTGAGGAAGCACCGTGGTGCTATTGGATATACTCTTGATGATCTTGAGGGCATTAGTCCCACTCTATGCCATCATAAAATTAATATGGAACCTGATGCAAAACCAGTTGTTGATTGATACATCCATTTTGCATCATGATTTCCTACTGTTATTTATAATGTTTTTATGCGTAATAATGCTTTATGGAGTAATTCTAATGCCTTTTCTCTCATAATATGCAAGGTTTACACAAAGAGGGAGAATGTCGGCAGCTGGAATTCTGGACGTGAAAAAGCTATGCCAGAGTTACCTATTGTGCATATCTCCAAATGAGCTGAAAATTTACGGAGAATTATTTTGGAATATATAAAAAATATTGGAGCAAATAACTACCGGAGGGGGGCCACCTGGTGAGCACAAGACACCAAGGCGCGCGAGGCCCCCCAAGCGCGCCCTGGTGGGTTCTGCTCAGCCCGACCCACCTCCGGTGCCCATCTTTTGCTATATAGGTCATTTTGACCTAGAAAAAATAATGCGAGGACTTTCAGGACGGAGCGCCGCCGTCTCGAGGCGGAACTTGGGCAGGAGCACTTTTGCCCTCCGGCGGAGCGATTCCGCCGGGGGAACTTCCCTCCCAGAGGGGGAAATCGAAGCCATCATCATCACCAAAAACCCTCTCATCTTTGGGAGGCCAATCTCCATCAATATATTCAATAGAACCATCTCCTCTCAAACCCTAGTTCATCTCTTGTGTTCAATCTTTGTACTGGAACCTCAGATTGGTACCTGTGGGTGACTAGTAGTGTTGATTACATCTTGTAGTTGATTACTATATGGTTTATTTGGTGGAAGATTATATGTTCAGATCCATTATTGTGACGCCCCCGGTTCAATCGTACACTAGTCATACACGCAAACGTGTACGATCAAGCCCAGGGACTCACGGGAAGATATCACAACACAACTCTAAACACAAATAAACGAAGGTCCACAATATTACAGACCAGGGATCCGAAGATCCGAATACATAAGTCAGTCATACAAATAATATCTGAGTACAGACATAGTTAGACAAGTTCTGTCTTAAGAAGGCTAGCACAAACAGCGACACTAGATCGAAAGGCGTTGGCCTCCTGCCTGGGAGCCTCCGATCCTACTCCTGGTCAGCTGGCTCGATCCAGTAGTACGTGCCCTCTGGATCCGCCTGGTAGTAGGCTCCGGTGGTGGCGTCTGGCTCCTGGACACCATCGTCTGGTGTATCATCAAGGTGGGGTATATGGGGGAAAAGAGAAAATAAAGCAACCGTGAGTACTCATCCGAAGTACTCAGCAAGCAAGGATCTATACTACATATGCAACATTATCAATGGAGAAAAGACTGTATATGTGGACTGGGCTGCAGAAATGCCAGAATAGAGAGAAAGGCCTAGTCCTATCGAAGACTAGCATCTTCAAACATCTTCTCAAAGCCGTCATCTTGCAGCAGTAGAAGAGAGTAGAATAGCATTTTATTTAGCAAACATGTTGAAGCACAGCTCAAAGATCCTTCCTCGACTCCCAGCGAGAAAGTAATCCCGAAGCTTCAATTAAGTAACAAGTATCCAGTTTAAGTAGTAGATCGGGATACACAAACTGAGCGTCCTTTACCGTAGGACCGGCTATCGATAGAAGATTCATCCCTGCAGGGGTGCACTACTGTTACCCAACACGCTCGATCAACTCTGGCCGGACATACTTGATGGGTAATGCCCGTCCTCGGAAGATCAACACGAAGCAGCGCTCTACCTAGGCTCAGCAGAGAGGTCAGCACGCCGGACTAACCTATGCACCCAGGGGTCTCGGGCCATCGCCCTGGGCACCCTGCGCGTTGCGTGGCTGGCCGGGGTGCAGGCGCGACACTGAACTCGCCAGTGAAGTATCCAGCCCAATCCCGATGATCAGCCCGCACGGTGAATCGTGACGTCTGATAAGCTTTCGGAGAAACGTACATCGCAGAGGGCCCCATAACCATTATCCCGCGTGGTGGTAGTGCGTATAGGGCACGTCGACCCACTCAGATCACACACCCAAATCCAATAGGCTCAATTAGTATCAAGCGGAGACAATCAGAGTCTCTGATGCTCCGCCACAATGTCACACTCGAGTGCCCTTCCGGCACACCCGAAATCATAGATCCCCAGCGGGTACCCACCAGGGTGGACCCGCCTGTGAAAAAGGTTAAGTAACCGTGTGGTCATAATCATCAGGGTGAACGTAAGAGGTATCACCCTCGAGGTTCACACTGAGGGGTTGCACGACAGAGTCGTATCGGACATGGAGAGGGAGGAATCACCCTCGATGACCACGACCGTACAGCTATGCTGTAGAGTATTCATCAGGAGTGCGTTACGAGGTATCACCCTCGGCACTCGATAGTTACTACGCAGAGTCGTACAACTAAGGGGGTGTGAAGTGAGGCGTCTGTCTCTGATCGACGATCACGTTGATCGAGTCGTCGATGAACAAGCAGGGGCGACAAAGTAAGGTGGTGGGGTCACAGATGGTTCATACCAACCTATACTAAACAGTTTATCATAGGCAGGTAAGGTAGCAATGAACAGGTTACAACAGCAGGCTATGCATCAGAATAGGAGCATACATTAACAGTAGCGAAATTCTAATGCAAGCAGGAGAATAGAATGGGCGATATCTGGAATGCTCAAGGGGGGGGGCTTGCCTGGTTGCTCTGGCAAGAGAGGGAGGGCGTCAACGGGCTGCTCGTCGGTAGAGTAGTCGTAACCTGGTGCAGCGTCGTCGGTCTCGGCGTCTATCGAGAGAGAAGGAGGGGGAGAGAAACAATAAATTTCACGGCAATAATGCAAACAATATGTATGACATGCCTAAATGATATGCCGGGGTGTTCTACTGCCTAACTAAACGATTTAGTTAATTTAGGAATTTATTCGGATTTATTTAATTAAAGTTGGGCACTATTCATTTATCGAAATCGGTCTAATTGTTCAACGTTCTTATAGTTGCGGACGTCTGACGGGAATACAGAGGGCGTATCCGGGTTCGTATCGTCGTTCTGAGCAAGTTTCATGTATAAAATATTTTGATCGGAGTTACGGTTTAAAAGATATGATTTTCTAAAGTTTTTATTAATTTCTGAAATTTAATTAATTATTTAATTCAACATTATCCGAAACAGTGATTGATGACGTCAGCATGACATCATGCTGACGTCAGCAGCCACCTGACAGGGTGGGTCCCACCTGTCATAGGCTGTTAGGTTAATTAGGTTTAATTAACTAATTAACAATTAACTAAACTAATTAATTAATTAAATTAGTCTGATTAGGGTTAATTAACCTAACTAATTAACTAATTAATTATTTTATTTATTTTTATTTTTATTTTCTTAAAATTGTTTCTGGGCGTGGGGCCCCATCGTCAGCGTCACAGGGGTTCGGGCCCCACTTGGAGTGGCCCAGGGGGGCCTAAGGGGATGGGCAGGGGGCAAGGGAGAAGACACCAAGAAAAGCCGAGAAGAGCGGTAAAAGATATGGGGCGGTGAGAAAAAGACCCTAAAGCCGTGAGGCAGCTTAGGGGGGGTTAGGTAGGCTCGACTGAGAGAGGGAGAGGAGAGGCGGATAAGGAGGCGAGCGAAGGCGCGAAAGGGGAATGAGGGAGGAAAAAGGAGGGAGAACGAAGGGGAAGGGCTAGGGGGTAAGGAAGGGACTTCTTGGTAGAGGGAGCGGTGGAGAAGAGGAGAGAAGAAGATGAGAGAAGAGAGGCGAAAGCGTGGGCGGAGAGAGCAAAGAGGATTGAGGAAAAGGGAGCGGAGAGGATGAGGTGAGCGAGGGCCGGGAGCGTGGCGAGAAGGACGAGCGAGGGAGGAGAAGCAGGAAAGTGGGAGCGGATTGAGGGGAGATGAAAGGGGAGAGGAAGAGCAGTGAGAGGCAAGGGAAGAGGAAGGAAGAGGCGAGAAGAAGCGAGGGGGGAGGAAAGGGTCTGGCCTCCTTTATTCATCTAACGGAGAAAGGGTGGGTCGGACGGCGGCGGTAGAGGAAAGGGAAGAAGGGTGCGAGCAGGAGCGAGGGCAGGGAAGCAAGTGAAGGGGTGGTACGGGGGGGGGGAAGAGAAGGAAGAACATGGAGAAGCGGAATAGGGGAAACGCTGGCAGAAGCGGGGGCGGACGGGATCGGGGGATCCGATCCAGATGGGGGGGGGGGGGGAGCGGCCGACGAAGAGTAGGAGGATAGGTGAGGGGAGAGGACGACAGCACCGAAGGAAGGCAGTATTCCTCGTCGGAATCGTGAAAAAGTAGGTCGGACCCGGAACACACTACTGCGAGAGGATGGGAAACGAAGAGGGGTTTACTTACCCCCAACGACAACAAAATCTCCCCCCCCCCTGGGCTGACTCCCGAACCATTGATTTGTGGTTGCTGTCGACTGCGGATCATTTTTCCCCCTCCCCACGCCGGGCTGCCCAACCCCCTTACCCCCCAATCCTTTTCTGTCTTCCCCTACTCCCCCCAACCAAACCCCCCCACTTCATCAACCTTCTCACACCCACCTTATCCGCCCTCCCTCACTACTTTCTCTCGTTCCCACCCACGCCCCCATTCCCACAGCACGCCCCTCCAACCTCAACTCCCACAATATCACCACCAACCTCCCATATTCTTACCCACGCTCTTCCTCCCCACCTACCTCTTATCCTTTTCCACCATCCCCATCCCCCCATCCTCATCCATACCAATACCTATACCTCCCAACCCCACCCCTTTTCCATCCCAACCCCCACAAAATAAACCCTACATTTCCCACCTCCACTCTCCATCTCCCCCAGCCTATTTTCGGACTCCTTCGCGCCCTTGCCTATCCCTCCATTCTTTATTGCCAACGATAGGAGAAGGGAGAGGGGACCAGGAGTAGAGGAGTAGGACAGATAAAGTTTGGATAGGGAGGGGGGGGGAGTGAGGCGGCTGAGCGAACGAGTGGGGAGGGGGGGGGGGGAGTGGGGTGTCGGTGGGGCTAGGGGTTGCCCGGGGGGCCTTATAGGCCAGGGGCGACGCAGGGGGGCCGGCGGCTGGGCTTCGGCCCAGTTGGGCCGTGGGGGGGGGGGGTTGCTCCTTTACCTTTCTGTTTCTTTTTCCTTTTCTTTATTCTCCTTTCTCAATCTAGTAAACAGCTAGGCCTCAAAATGGTTTTTGTAAAACATGCGACCTAGTTCATAAATACCAGTGCATTATTCCTTAACACCTAAAATTAGTTTGGACAAAACATAATTCCATATTTATTTCAGATTTAATAAATGGTTATTAAATATTATCTTTATCCACTGTTTGAGGTTGTTCGAGTCACTTATCCAATTCCAATGATGTTGGTTTCAATTTTAGAATAGCCTCTGGAATATTTGTTATTTATCTGACATTTTAGCTCCTATGTTGGACAACTTTCATATTCCACTTTCATTTAAATTTGAATTTGACTTAGGAGTTGAAATGCAATATGATGCTAATGATGATTATGCACTATTAATCTTGCTAACATGTCATTATCAAAAGTGATTACTGTTGCTAATCACCGGGGGTGTTACAATTCTCCTCATCTATTAAGAATTCTCGTCCCGAGAATTAAGAGGAAGACTGAAAGAAAGAGGGGTATTCTTCGCGAAGACGATCCTCGCGTTCCCAAGTGGCTTCATCTTCAGAATGATTTGACCACTGAACCTTGAGGAACTTGATTGACTTTTGACGTGTTCGACGCTCAGCTTGATCAAGAATACGGACGGGATATTCTGGATATGACAGATCTTCCCGTAATTCAAGCACTTCATGATCCACAGCTCGAATAGGATCCTTGAAGCAGCGGCGGAGTTGGGATACATGAAAGACGTCATGTACTTGAGAAAGGTTTGGCGGCAATTGCAACTGATATGCCACTTCTCCTCGACGGGCAAGAATACGGAACGGGCCAATGTAGCGAGGGGCTAACTTGCCTTTGATTCTGAACCGATGAGTGCCTTTCAATGGAGTGACGCGGAGGTAAGCTTGCTCGCCAGGTTGATAGACTATTTCCTGGTGCTTTCGGTCATAGTTGCTCTTCTGACGAGACTGAGCAGCTTTCAAATGTTCACGGACAATGCGGACTTGGTCTTCTGCTTGCTGAATAATGTCCGGTCCGACGAGTGAGCGTTCTCCAGTTTCTGACCAATTCAGAGGGGTTCGACACTTACGACCGTATAGAACTTCAAACGGTGCCATCTTCAGACTAGCTTGACAGCTATTGTTGTAAGAGAATTCGGCATACGGGAGAGATTCCTCCCATTTCTTACCGAAGGAGATGACGCAAGCTCGAAGCATATCTTCGAGCACTTGATTCACTCGTTCCACTTGACCCTGTGACTGAGGGTGAAAAGCGGTGCTGAAAGACAGATGAGTTCCCATAGCTTCTTGGAAACTATTCCAGAATCTGGAGGTGAAGAGGCTGCCACGATCAGAACTGATCTCCAACGGAACACCGTGGAGTGACACAATTCGGGAAACATACAAGTCTGCTAACTGGCTAGCGGTGATTGTCTCCTTAACAGGCAGAAAGTGGGCAACCTTAGAGAATCGGTCAATGACGACAAAAATAGCATCATGACCCTTCTGAGATCTGGGAAAACCAGTAATGAAATCCATTTGGACCTTGTCCCATTTCCATTCAGGAATTTCCAGGGGTTGCAGAGTTCCAGCAGGCCTTTGATGTTCTACTTTAATGCGACGGCAAATGTCACACTCAGAAACATAACGAGCAATGTCTCGCTTCATATTAGGCCACCAGAATCTTTGACAAATGTCACGGTACATCTTTGTGCTACCAGGGTGAATAGACAAGGGAGTGTCATGAGCTTCCTTCATAACGTTTTCCCTTTCATTCTTGAACTTGGGTACGAAGAGACGGTGTTGGAAAAATAGGATCCCATCTGCATCAAGATGGAATTCCGACGGCTTTCCTTTCTCGAGGTATCGCTTGATCTTTTCAACTTCAGTGTCATACCTTTGCATAACCTTAATGCCGTGTTCTAAATCTGGTTCGACAACCAGGGTATTGAGATAACCCTGTGGAACAATATGGAGGTTCAACTTGCAAAGCTCTTCATGGAGAAGAGGTTGTGTTTCTTGAACCATAAGATTGTTGCTATAGGACTTGCGACTCAAAGCATCGGCCATTACATTAGCCTTGCCGGGGGTATATGAAATATTCATATCATAATCGGCAATTGTTTCGAGCCATCTTTGTTGACGAAGGTTCAGATCTGGTTGAGTATATAAATACTTCAAGCTTTGGTGATCCGTGTATATCTGGCAACGGTTACCGAGAAGGTAATGTCGCCATAGCTTCAAGGCATAGATAACCGCAGAAAGTTCAAGATCATGCACGGGATAATTTTCTTCATGAGGACGCAATTGTCGGGAGGCATAAGCAATCACTTTGCGCTCTTGCATTAGGACACAGCCTAATCCTTGACGAGATGCATCACAGTATATCACGAAATCATTTTGGGAATCCGGGGGTGCTAGTACTGGGGCAGATGTCAATTTATCTTTTAGTGTCTGAAAGCTTTCTTGACATTTTTCTGTCCACTCAAATTTAACACCTTTGTGAAGCAGATATGTCAATGGTTTTGCAATCTTGGAAAAGTTCTCAACGAATCAACGGCAATAACTAGCGAGTCCGAGAAAACTTCTGACTTGCTTAACATTCTTTGGGGGAGTCCAGTCGAGAATAGCCTGAACTCGTTCGGGGTTAACAGCAATCCCATCCTTGGAAATCACATGTCCAAGGTAAGTTACTTCAGGAAGCCAAAATTCGCATTTGGAATACTTGGCATACAACTGGTGTTCTCGGAGCCTTTCTAGAACAAGGCAGAGATGTTCAGCATGTTCCTCTTTATTCTTAGAATAGACCAGAATATCATCTAGATATACCACGACGAATTTGTCGAGGTAATCCATGAATATATAATTCATCAGACGGGAGAACGTAGCTGGGGCATTCGTTAGGCCAAATGACATGACGGTGTATTCATAGGAGCCATAACGAGTGACGAATGCAGTCTTGGGAATGTCCTCTTCACGGACACGGATCTGGTGATTACCCAACCTCAAGTCGAGTTTAGAGAACACCGATGATCCGGCAAGTTGATCATAAAGATCATTGATACGGGGCAGTGGGTATTTATTCTGGATTGTGGCTTGGTTAATGGGCCGGTAATCCTGAACCAATCGGTTAGTTCCATCCTTCTTCTTAACGAAGAGTGAAGGTGCTCCCCAAGCAGAGGAACTGGGGCGGATGAAACCACTCTTAAGTGACTTGTCGATTTCTTCCTTAAGCTCAAGAAGGTGATGCGGAGGCATCTTATAAGGTCGCTTGGCAATAGGAACGGTGCCAGGCTTCAAGTCAATGACAAACTCGACAGCTCTAGCCGGGGGTATGCCTGGAAGTTCTTCTGGAAAGACGTCTGGAAAATCTCGAACGACAGGAACGTTCTCGATCCCTTCCAGAGGTGAGGCGTTCAAAGCATTCATAACATATACCTCAGCTTCAGCGTCTCGAGTAATTCGGGCAGTGTAGTTCACTATCTCATCGGAGGGGTGAAGAAGTTGGATAACTTTAGTGGCACAATTGATCGAAGCAATGTGAGCTTCCAACCAATCCATTCCGAGTATGAGGTCTATGGTGGAAGACTTCAAGATAATAGGGGAAGCTAGGAATTCAAATTCCTCGATTTCAACAGGGACATTATGTGCCATCATAGTGGTTTGACATTGGCCTCCAGGGGTACGGACAACTATTGGCAGGTTCATCTTTTCGAATGCAATGTCATGAGATAATGCAAATGCTTCAAACATGAATGAATGCGATGCTCCTGAATCAAATAATACAGAAGCAGGTACTGAGTTAACAAGAAGGGTACCCATCACAGTAGCAGGTTGATCCTGGACTTCTTCAATGTCAATGTTGTAAGCTTGACCACGACCACGTGAAGCAGACCCAGTATTATAGTTGCGGGTCTGATTGTTGCCACGGCCATATCCACGGCCAGCACGAGGAAAATCTAACTGATTCTGAGTCTGGCGGCAGTCTTTAGCCTGGTGGCCTGGTTTGCGGCACTTGAAACACAAACCATCTTCAGGACGAAGAGGGGCATTGTTCTGAATAGCTTGAGCCTTTGACGGCCTCGGTGGTGGAGGAGGCAGACGTAGTGCAACATTGTTCTTTGGCGCAGAGGTATTGGGACGGAACGCGTTGTTGGGAATCCAAACTCTACGCTTCGGTGCTGAGCCCGAAGATGAGCCAGCATCACGATAGCGCTTCTGCGAGTCCTTGTGTTCCATCTGAGCGGTCTCAACGAGAATAGCCTTGTTCACTAGAGTTGAGAAGTCATTGATGTCTTGAGCAGCTAGTGCAAGCTTGAGGTCAGGGTGTAGTCCATTACGGAACTTCTCCTGTCTGCGAGCATCTGTGGCGATGTCTTCTTCAGCATAGCGGGAGAGATCAAGAAATTCCCGCTGATAAGCTTCGACGGTTTTATTGCCCTGAGTGAGGTTACGGAACTGGGTCTTCATGCGTTCCATAATTGCTTGAGGGATGTAACGTGTACGGAAAGCAGCCTGGAACTCATACCAGGTGATGACTGTTCCAACAAGCAGAGTACGCTTGTGTGTGTCCCACCATTGAGCAGCGGGGCCCTTTAAGAAAAAGGCCGCGAAGGTGACAAAGTTGGCGGGGGCGACATTAGCAGACTCCATCTCGTGAGTGATGTCGCGGAGCCAGTCATCGGCATCCAGGGGCTTGTCAGAGTTGCGAAACTGCGTTGGGTTGAGTCGCGTAAACTCTGTCAAAGTTATTGAAGCTGGGTTCTGGTTCTGGTTGTTCTGATGCGGAAACTGAGCCATGATTCCAACCATGAACTGGCGGTTAAGCTCAAACTGTTGCATCATAGCTGCCATATAGTCTGGCGGTGGTGGACGTTCAGGGGCACGACCACGACCACGACCACCTGGTCTAACCATCCTGCTACGTATCAACAGGGGGTAGTTTAGTAAAAGCAATTGCGAGTGTTTAGCGACAAGTATGATGTAACACGACAATACCTTAAGCAGTGTAATAGATACATAACAGTAGTCGATTAAGACATACAGATCCATACACAAAGTCGGGTACATGCGGACAGCATAACCGCGCAAATTAAAAGCTAGACATACTAGGCGGCGCGCAGGCACGCGGTAAGGAAGTACACAACGAGACATAGCAAAGGCTACATCAACGTCGGAGAAAACCACTGTAACGGGGTAACTGCGAGTGCGGACGACGAATATTCGTCGCGGAAGGATCCTGTGCTCCATGTGCACTCTGATGCAGAACCCGGTCTCGAACTGTAAGAAGAGGTCCACGTGTAGGTGTGTGACCTCCAACAGCAGGCCAGTCAATACCAGCATACATCTGAGTCCTGCGCGGGTAAAGGATGTGCTCCGGATGTATCCCTGCACGAACAGCGGGCATCAACTGCGTCATAGCATCGTAGAGACGTGCTCGAGTGGCAACCAACTCGACGGCAAGAGCCCGAACAGTGCGATCCAGAGCCTGAGTGCACTGAATCAGAACGCGGTGGTCATATCGGCGAGGCCCGTACGGGGCACAGATAGCTGTGTAGTATCCGGTAGCATCTCCAGCAGGGGCATACGGAATGTATCGGAACTCAGAGTCATCCAAGATATCACTGAACTGTCCTCGAAGACGTGCGACAGCAGAGTAGGCGGCATCATGTACTGCCATCTCAATCGTCACGCCGATACCGTGGAAAAGGTGCAGCTCGGTGTCTGAGTCATTCTGCCGATCATAGATACGAACATCAGCATGGTACTGCTCCTGATTAAACTCGCGGTAATCCTCGTAAACCATGTACTCAGGGTACCAGCGGTAGCCAAGTCTGGTCATGAGAGCGATCAGGACAGCTGGAAACCCAGGGGTATTACGAGCCCAAGTGCGAAGCACAAGCTGTGTCGTAGGACGCGGTGGAAACAAACGGTCCATCTGAAACAGAAGAAATTCAGATTTGTCAAATGACAATGAGAAGTTTAACACAACTCGGAGAGAAAGGTTAAACAAAACAATGGAAAGGAAAATGATTATCAGACTAATCAGATCAACGACAGGGAAATCGCACAGATATCCAGCTCTCCGGTTAGACGGGATTTACGAGATCCTAAGTGTCGGCGTTAGTAAAATTTATTTAACCCGAATAGAAGAGATATTAGAGTCCCAGAGTATAGACGAGGAATAAAAGATCCTAATACCACCCAGTTGGCGACGTGGGCCCGTAAGCCACACAGCCAAGTTAGTAATTTAGTTTTTCGGTTTCTAGACTCAACTTCGGCCAAGGAATTGGAAGGGGGCTTCCTACAGGCAGTCGGCTCTGATACAAACTTGTGACGCCCCCGGTTCAATCGTACACTAGTCATACACGCAAACGTGTACGATCAAGCCCAGGGACTCACGGGAAGATATCACAACACAACTCTAAACACAAATAAACGAAGGTCCACAATATTACAGACCAGGGATCCGAAGATCCGAATACATAAGTCAGTCATACAAATAATATCTGAGTACAGACATAGTTAGACAAGTTCTGCCTTAAGAAGGCTAGCACAAACAGCGACACTAGATCGAAAGGCGTTGGCCTCCTGCCTGGGAGCCTCCGATCCTACTCCTGGTCAGCTGGCTCGATCCAGTAGTACGTGCCCTCTGGACCCGCCTGGTAGTAGGCTCCGGTGGTGGCGTCTGGCTCCTGGACACCATCGTCTGGTGTATCATCAAGGTGGGGTATATGGGGGAAAAGAGAAAATAAAGCAACCGTGAGTACTCATCCGAAGTACTCAGCAAGCAAGGATCTATACTACATATGCAACATTATCAATGGAGAAAAGACTGTATATGTGGACTGGGCTGCAGAAATGCCAGAATAGAGAGAAAGGCCTAGTCCTATCGAAGACTAGCATCTTCAAACATCTTCTCAAAGCCGTCATCTTGCAGCAGTAGAAGAGAGTAGAATAGCATTTTATTTAGCAAACATGTTGAAGCACAGCTCAAAGATCCTTCCTCGACTCCCAGCGAGAAAGTAATCCCGAAGCTTCAATTAAGTAACAAGTATCCAGTTCAAGTAGTAGATCGGGATACACAAACTGAGCGTCCTTTACCGTAGGACCGGCTATCGATAGAAGATTCATCCCTGCAGGGGTGCACTACTGTTACCCAACACGCTCGATCAACTCTGGCCGGACATACTTGATGGGTAATGCCCGTCCTCGGAAGATCAACACGAAGCAGCGCTCTACCTAGGCTCAGCAGAGAGGTCAGCACGCCGGACTAACCTATGCACCCAGGGGTCTCGGGCCATCGCCCTGGGCACCCTGCGCGTTGCGTGGCTGGCCGGGGTGCAGGCGCGACACTGAACTCGCCAGTGAAGTATCCAGCCCAATCCCGATGATCAGCCCGCACGGTGAATCGTGACGTCTGATAAGCTTTCGGAGAAACGTACATCGCAGAGGGCCCCATAACCATTATCCCGCGTGGTGGTAGTGCGTATAGGGCACGTCGACCCACTCAGATCACACACCCAAATCCAATAGGCTCAATTAGTATCAAGCGGAGACAATCAGAGTCTCTGATGCTCCGCCACAATGTCACACTCGAGTGCCCTTCCGGCACACCCGAAATCATAGATCCCCAGCGGGTACCCACCAGGGTGGACCCGCCTGTGAAAAAGGTCAAGTAACCGTGTGGTCATAATCATCAGGGTGAACGTAAGAGGTATCACCCTCGAGGTTCACACTGAGGGGTTGCACGACAGAGTCGTATCGGACATGGAGAAGGAGGAATCACCCTCGATGACCACGACCATACAGCTATGCTGCAGAGTATTCATCAGGAGTGCGTTACGAGGTATCACCCTCGGCACTCGATAGTTACTACGCAGAGTCGTACAACTAAGGGGGTGTGAAGTGAGGCGTCTGTCTCTGATCGACGATCACGTTGATCGAGTCGTCGATGAACAAGCAGGGGCGACAAAGTAAGGTGGTGGGGTCACAGATGGTTCATACCAACCTATACTAAACAGTTTATCATAGGCAGGTAAGGTAGCAATGAACAGGTTACAACAGCAGGCTATGCATCAGAATAGGAGCATACATTAACAGTAGCGAAATTCTAATGCAAGCAGGAGAATAGAATGGGCGATATCTGGAATGCTCAAGGGGGGGGGGGCTTGCCTGGTTGCTCTGGCAAGAGAGGGAGGTCGT
>CM022302.1:326105032-326115450 GCA_011799875.1 Thinopyrum elongatum
GCGGGTCAACGGGCTGCTCGTCGTAGAGTAGTCGTAACCTGGTGCAGCGTCGTCGGTCTCGGCGGTCTATCGAGAGAGAAGGAGGGAGGAGAGAGAAACAATAAATTTCACGGCAATAATGCAAACAATAGTTATGACATGCCTAAATGATATGCCGGGGTGTTCTACTGCCTAACTAAACGATTAGTTAATTTAGGAATTTATTCGGATTTATTTAATTAAAGTTGGGCACTATTATTTACGAAATCGGTCTAATTGTTCAACGTTCTTATAGTTGCGGACGTCTGACGGGAAACAGAGGGCGTATCCGGGTTCGTATTCGTTCTGAGCAAGTGTTTCAGTATAAATATTTGATCTGAGTGAGTTACGGTTTAAAAGATATGATTTTCTAAAGTTTATTAATTTCTGAAATTAATTAATATTTAATTCAACAGCGGGTCAACGGGCTGCTCGTCGTTAGAGTAGTCGTAACCTGGTGCAGCGTCGTCGGTCTCGGCGGTCTATCAGGAGAGAGAGGGGGGAGAGAAACAATAATTTCACGGCAATAATGCAAACAATATGTTATGACATGCCTAAATATATGCCGGGGTGTTCTACTGCCTAACTAAACGATTTAGTTAATTTAGGAATTTATTCGGATTTATTTAATTAAAGTTGGGCACTATTATTTACGAAATCGGCTAATTGTTCAAACGTTCTTATAGTTGCGGACGTCTGACGGGAAACAGAGGCGTATCCGGGTTCGTATGTCGTTCTGAGCAAGTTGTTCATGTATAAATATTTGATCATTGGGAGTTACGGTTTTAAAAGATATGATTTTCTAAAGTTTATTAATTTCTGAAATTTAATTAATATTTAATTCAACACTAACGGGTCGGGGCGACGGGCGCAGCCCGAACGGGCGCTGGCCCGCGGGTGCGCACCCGACCGGGCGGCGCGGGGCAGTCGGCGGGCGCGGGCGCCGGCGAGGCCACGGCGGGGCGGGGCCGTGGCGATGCGGGCGGCCACCGGAGGGAGACGCCGGGGCCGTGGAGGGGTACGGCCGGAGCGGGCGGTTGGCGGCTCCCGCGCCGATCGGCCAGAGGCCACCGACGCCGCCGCCACACGACGCCGCCCCGTCTCTCTCTTCCCGACCAGCCCGCCTAGGAGCTCGGCGCCCCCCCCATCTGGACCGGGATCCCCCGATCCCGTCCGCCCCGCTGCCGTGCCCCGCTGCCGTCGCCTGGTCGCCGGCGTCCCCGTCCACCCGCCGTCGTCCCGCACCTCGCCTCGCCCGCTGCCCGTCCCTACATCCACCCCGTGAGCCCCCCTCCTCTCCCCTTCCCCGCGGCCCTGCCGCGCGCCGGACGGGCCCCGGCAAGGCCCCGCACCGCGCCCGTGCCGCCGCTCCGCCGCGCTCGCCTGCTCGCGCACGCGCCCGCGCGCACCGCAGCCTCGCCGCCGCCCTGCGCACGCGGTGCGCCGCGCGCCCACTGTCCTCGCTCGCGCGCTCGCGTCGCTCCTCGTCGCCAACCGCCCGCTCCGGCCGTACCCCTCACGGCCCCGGCGTCTCCTCCGGTGGCCCGACGCAGGCCGCCCCGCGTGGCTCCGCCGCCCGCGACCCGACGACTGCCCGCGCCGCCCGGTCGGGTGCGCACCCGCGGGCCAGCGCCCGTTCGGGCTGCGCCCGTCGCCCCGACCCGTTAGGCCCCCCTGGGCCACTGCCCAGTGGGGCCCGAACCCCTGTGACGCTGACGAATGGGGCCCACGGCCCAGAAAAAAATTTTAAAGAAATAAAAATAAAAATAAATAAAAATATAATTAGTTAATTAGTTAGGTTAATTAACCTAATCAGACTAATTTAATTAATTAATTAGTTAGTTAATTGTTAATTAGTTAATTAAACCTAATTAACCTAACAGCCTATGACAAGGTGGGACCACCCTGTCAGGGGGCTGCTGACGTCAGCATGAAGTCATGCTGACGTCATCATCACTGTTTCGGATAATGTGAATTAAATAATTAATTAAATTTCAGAAATTAAAAAAAACTTAGAAAATCATATCTTTTAAACCGTAACTCCGATCAAAAATTTTATACATGAAACTTGCTCAGAACGACGATACGAACCCGGATACGCCCTCTGTATTCCCGTCAGACGTCCGCAACTATAGAACGTTGAACAATTAGACCGATTTCGTAAATGAATAGTGCCCAACTTTAATTAAATAAATCCAATAAATTCCTAAATAAATAAATCGTTTGTTTAGTTAGGCAGTAGAACACCCCGGCATATCATTTAGGCATGTCAACATATTGTTTGCATTATTGCCGTGAAATTTATTGTTTCTCTCCCCCTCCTTCTCTCTCGATAGACGCCGAGACCGACGACGCGCACCAGGTTCGACTACTCTACGACGAGCAGCCCGTTGACGCCCTCCCTCTTTGCCAGAGCAACCAGGCAAGGCCCCCCCCCTTGAGCATTCCAGATATCGCCCATTCTATTCTCCTGCTTGCATTAGAATTCGCTACTGTTAATGTATGCTCCTATTCTGATGCATAGCCTGCTGTTGTAACCTGTTCATTGCTACTTACCTGCCTATGATAAACTGTTTAGTATAGGTTGGTATGAACCATCTGTGACCCCACCACCTTACTTTGTCGCCCTGCTTGTTTCATCGACGACTCGATCACATGATCGTCGATCAGAGACAGACGCCTACTTAACACCCCTTAGTTGTACGACTCTGCGTAGTAACTATCGAGTGCCGAGGGTGATACCTCGTAACGCATCCTGATGAATACTCTGCAGCATAGCGTATGGTCGTGGTCATCGAGGGTGATTCCTCCTTCTCCATGTCCGATACGACTCTGTCGTGCAACCCCTCCGTGTGAAACTCGAGGGTGATACCTCTTACGTTCACCCTGATGATTATGACCACACGGTTACTGACCTTTTTCACAGGCGGGTCCACCCTGGTGGGTCCCGCGGGGATCTATGATTTCGGGTGTGCCGGAAGGGCACTCGAGTGTGACATTGTGGCGGAGCATCAGAGACTCTGATTGTCTCCGCTTGATACTAATTGAGCCTATTGGATTTGGGTGTGTATCTGAGTGGGTCGACGTGCCCTATACGCACTACCACCACGCGGGATAATGGTTATGGGGCCCTCTGCGATGTACGTTTCTCCGAAAGCTTATCAGACGTCACGATTCACCGTGCGGGCTGATCATCGGGATGGGCTGGATACTTCAATGGCGAGTTCAGTGTCGCGCCTGCACCCCGGCCAGCCACGCAACGCGCAGGGTGCCCAGGGCGATGGCCCGAGACCCCTGGGTGCATAGGTTAGTCCGGCGTGCGACCTCTTGCTGAGCCTAGGTAGAGCGCTGCTTCGTGTGATCTTCCGAGGACGGGCATTACCATCAAGTATGTCGGCCAATAGAGTTGATCGAGCGTGTGGGTAACAGTAGTGCACCCCTGCAGGGATGAATCTTCTATCGATAGCGGTCTACGGTAAAGGACGCTCAGTTGTGTGTATCCCGATCTACTACTTGAACTGGATACTTGTTACTAATTGAAGCTTCGGGATTACTTTCTCGTGGGAGTCGAGGAAGGATCTTTGGAGCTGTGCTTCAAAATGTTTGTAAATAAAATGCTATTCTACTCTCTTCTACTGCTGCAAGATGACGGCTTTGAGAAGATGTTTGAAGATGCTAGTCTTCGATGGACTAGGCCTTTCTCTCTATTCTGGCATTTCTGCAGCCCAGTCACAATATACAGTCTTTTCTCCATTGATAATGTTGCTATGTAGTATAGATCCTTGCTTGCTGAGTACTTCGGATGAGTACATCACGGTTGCTTTATTTCTCTTTCCCCATTACCCCACCTTGATGATACACCAGACGATGGTGTCCCGGAGCCAGACGCCACCACGGAGCCTACTACCAGGCGGGTCACAGAGGCACGTACTACTGGATCGAGCCAGCTGACCAGGAGTAGGATCGGAGGCTCCCAGGCAGGAGGCCAACGCCTTTCGATCTAGTGTCGCTGTTTGTGCTAGCCTTCTTAAGGCAGAACTTGTCTAACTATGTCTGTAATCAGATATTATTTGTATGACTGACTTATGTATTCGGATCTTCGGATCCCTGGTTGTAAATTGTGGACCTTCGTTTATTTGTGTTTAGAGTTGTGTGTTGTGATATCTCCGTGAGTCCCTGGGTTGAGTACACGTTTGCGTGTGACTAGTGTACGATTGAACGGGGGCGTCACAAGGTGTATCAGAGCCGAACTGCCTGTAGGAAGCCCCCTTCCAATTCTTGCGAAGTGAGTCTAGAAAACCGAAAAAAACTAAATTACTAACTGGCTGTGTGGCTACGGGCCCACGTCGCCAACTGGGTGGTATTAGGATCTTTTATTCCTCGTCTATACTCTGGACTCTAATATCTCTTCTATTCGGGTTAAATAAATTTTACTAACGCCGACACTTAGGATTGTAAATCCCGTTAACCGGAGAGCTGGATATCTGTGCGATTTCCCTGTCGTTGATCTGATTAGTCTGATAATCATTCCTTTCCATTGTTTTGTTTAACCTTTCTCTCCGAGTTGTGTTAAACTTCTCATTGTCATTTGACAAATCTGAATTTCTTCTGTTTCAGATGACCGTTTGTTCCACCGCGCTAAGACACAAGCTTGTGCTTCGCACTTGGGCTCGTAATACCCCTGGGTTTCCAGCTGTCCTGATCGCTCTCATGACCAGACTTGGCTACCGCTGGTACACCTGAGTACATGGTTTACGAGGATTACCGCGAGTTTAATCAGGAGCACGTACCATGCTGATGTTCGTATCTATGATCGGCAGAATGACTCAGACACCGAGCTGCACCTTTTCCACGGTATCGGCGTGTGACGATTGAGATGGCAGTACATGATGCCGCCTACTCTGCTGTCGCACGTCTTCGAGGACAGTTCAGTGATATCTTGGATGACTCGAGTTCCGATACATTCCGTATGCCCCTGCTGAGATGCTACCGGATACTACACAGCTATCTGTGCCCCGTACGGGCCTCGCCGATATGACCACCGCGTTTTGATTCAGTGCCCTCAGGCTCTGGACGCACTGTTCGGGCTCTTGCCGTCGAGTTGGTTGCCACTCGACGTCTCTACGATGCTATGACGCAGTTGATGCCCGCTGTTCGTGCAGGGATACATCCGGAGCAATCCTTTACCCGCGCAGGACTCAGATGTATGCTGGTATTGACTGGCCTGCTGTGGAGGTCACACACCTACACGTGGACCTCTTCTACAGTCGAGACCGGGTTCTGCATCAGAGGCACATGGAGCACAGGATCTTCGCGACGAAATATTCGTCGCGCACTCGCAGTTACCCGTTACAGTGGTTTTCTCCGACGTTGATGTAGCTTGCTATGTCTCGTGTTTGTACTTCCTTACCGCGTGCTGCGCGCCGCCTAGTATGTCTAGTTTTAATTTGCGCGGTTATGCTGTCGCATGTACCCGACTTTGTGTATGGATCTGTATGTCTTAATCGACTACTGTATGTATCTATTACACTGCTTAAGTATTGTCGTGTTACATATATGTCGCTAAACACTGCAATTGCTTTACTAAAAACACCCCTGTTGATACGTAGCAGGATGGTTAGACCAGGTGGTCGTGGTCGTGGTCGTGCCCCTGAACGTCCACCACCGCCAGACTATATGGCAGCTATGATGCAACAGTTTGAGCTTAACCGCCAGTTCATGGTTGGAATCATGGCTCAGTTTCCGCACAGAACAACCAGAACCAGAACCCAGCTTCAAAACTTTGACAGAGTTTAGCGCGACTCAACCCAACGCAGTTTCGCACTCTGACAAGCCCCTGGATGCCGATGACGGCTCCGCGACATCACTCAGGATGGAGTCTGCTAATGTCGCACCCCGCCAACTGTCACCTCGCGGCCTTTCTTAAAGGGCCCGCCTGCTCAATGGTGGGACACACACAAGAGCTACTCTGCTTGTTGGAACGTCATCACCTGGATGAGTTCCAGGCTGCTTTCCGTACACGTTACATCCCTAAGCAATTATGGAACGCATGAAGACCCAGTTCCGTAACCTCACTCAGGGCAAATAAAACGCTCGAAGCTTATCAGCGGGGAATTTCTTGATCTCTCCCGCTATGCTGAAGAAGACATCGCCACAGATGCTCGCAGACAGGAGAAGTTCCGTAATGGACTACACCTGACCTCAAGCTTGCACTAGCTGCTCAAGACATCAATGACTTCTCAACTCTAGTGAACAAGGCTATTCTCGTTGAGACCCGTCAGATGGAAAACAAGGACTCGCAGAAGCGCGTATCGTGATGAGCTGGTCATCTTCGGGCTCAGCACGAAGCGTAGAGTTTGGATTCCCAACAACGCGTTCCGTCCCAATACCTCTGCGCCAAAGAACAATGTTGCACTACGTCTGCTCCTCCACCACCGAGGCCGTCAAAGGCTCAAGCTATTCAGAACAATGCCCTCTTCGTCTGAAGATGGTTTGGTTTCAAGTGCCGCAAACCAGGCCACCAGGCTAAAGACTGCCGCCAGACTCAGAATCGTTAGATTTTCCTCGTGCTGGCCGTGGATATGGCCGTGGCAACAATCAGACCCGCAACTATAATACTGGGTCTGCTTCACGTGGTCGTGGTCAAGCTTACAACATTGACATTGAAGAAGTCCAGGATCAACCGCTACTGTGATGGGTACCCTTCTTGTTAACTCAGTACCTGCTTCTGTATATTTGATTCAGGAGCATCGCATTCATTCATGTTTGAAGCATTGCATATCTCATGACATTGCATTCGAAAAGATGAACCTGCCAATAGTTGTCCGTACCCCTGGAGGCCAATGTCAAACCACATGATGGCACATAATGCCCTGTTGAAATCGAGGAATTTGAATTCTAGCTTCCCCTATTATCTGAAGTCTTCCAACATAGACCTCATACTCGGAATGGATTGGTTGGAAGCTCACATTGCTTCGATCAATTGTGCCACTAAAGTTATCCAACTTTTCACCCCTCGATGAGATAGTGAACTACACTGCCCGAATTACTCGAGACGCTGAAGCTGAGGGATATGATGAATGCTTTGAACGCCTCACCTCTGGAAGGGATCGAGAACGTTCCTGTCGTTCGAGATTTCCAGACGTCTTTCCAGAAAACTTCCAGGCATACCCCCGGCTAGAGCGTGAGTTTGTCATTGACTTGAAGCCTGGCACCGTTCCTATTGCCAAGCGACCTTATAAGATGCCCCGCATCACCTTCTTGAGCTTAAGGAAGAAATCGACAAGTCACTAAGAGTGGTTCATCCGCCCCAGTTCCTCTGCTTGGGGAGCACCTTCACTCTTCGTTAAGAAGAAGGATGGAACTAACCGATTGGGTCAGGATACCGGCCCATTAACCAAGCACAATCCAGAATAAATACCCACTGCCCCGTATCAATGATCTTTATGATCAAAATTGCCGGATCATCGGTGTTCTCTAAACTCGACTTGAGGTTGGGTAATCACCAGATCCGTGTCCGTGAAGAGGGGCATTTCCAAGACTGCATTCGTCACTCGTTATGGCTCCTATGAATACACCGTCATGTCATTTGGCCTAACGAATGCCCCAGCTACGTTCTCCGTCTGATGAATATATAATTCATGGATTACCTCGACAAATTCGTCGTGTATATCTATATGGATATTCTGGCTATTCTAAGAATAAAGAGGAACATGCTGAACATCTCTGCCTTGTTCTAGAAAGGCTCCGAGAACACCAGTTGTATGCCAAGTATTCAAATGCGAATTTGGCTTCCTGAAGTAACTACCTTGGACATGTGATTTCAAGGATGGGATTGCTGTTAACCCCGAACGAGTTCAGGCTATTCTCGACTGGACTCCCCCAAGAATGTTAAGCAGTCAGAAGTTTTCTCGGACTCGCTAGTTATTGCCGTCGATTCGTTGAGAACTTTTCCAAGATTGCAAAACCATTGACATATCTGCTTCACCAAAGGTGTTAAATTTGAGTGGACGAGAAAAATGTCAAGAAAGCTTTCAGACACTAAAAGATAAATTGACATCTGCCCCAGTATTAGCACCCCCGGATTCCCAAAAGGTTTGGATATACTGTGATGCACTCGTCAAGGATTAGGCTGTGTCCTAAGCAAGAAGAGCGCAAAGTGATTGCTTATGCCTCCGACAATTGCGTCTCATGAAGAAAATTATCCCGTGCATGATCTTGAACTTTCTGCGGTTATCTATGCTGAAGCTATGGCGACATTACCTTCTCGGAACGTTGCGAGATATACACGATCACCAACTTGAAGTATTTATATACTCAACCAGATCTGAACCTTGTCAACAAAGATGGCTCGAAACAATTGCCGATTATGATATGAATATTTCATATACCCCCGGCAAGGCTAATGTAATGGCCGATGCTTTGTCGCAAGTCCTATAGCAACAATCTTATGGTTCAAGAAACACAACCTCTTCTCCATGAAGAGCTTTGCAAGTTGAACCTCCATATTGTTCCACAGGGTTATCTCAATACCCTGGTTGTCGAACCAGATTTAGAACACGGCATTAAGGTTATGCAAAGGTATGACACTGAAGTTGAAAGATCAAGCGATACCTCGAGAAAGAAAGCCGTCGGAATTCCATCTTGATGCAGATGGGATCCTATTTTTCCAACACCGTCTCTTCGTACCCAAGTTCAGAATGAAGGAAAGGAAAACGTTATGAAGGAAGCTCATGACACTCCTTGTTACTATTCACCCTGGTAGCACAAAGATGTACCGTGACATTGTCAAGAGTTTGGGTGGCCTAATATGAAGCGAGACATTGCTCGTTATGTTTCTGAGTGTGACATTTGCCGTCGCATAAAGTAGAACATCAAAGGCCTGCTGGAACTCTGCAACCTGAGAATTCCTGAATGGAAATGGGACAAGGTCCAAATGGATTTCATTACTGGTTTTCCCAGATCTCAGAAGGGTCATGATGCTATTTTGTCGTCATTGACCGATTCTCTAAGGTTGCCCACTTTCTGCCGTTAAGGAGACAATCACCGCTAGCCAGTTAGCAGACTGTATGTTTCCGAATTGTGTCACTCCACGGGGGTTCCGTTGGAGAGTCAGTCTACGTGGCAGCCTCTCACCTCCAGATTCTGGAATAGTTTCCAAGAAGCTATGGGAACTATCTGTCTTCAGCACCGCTTTCACCCTCAGTCACAGGGTCAAGTGGAACGAGTGAATCAAGTGCTCGAAGATATGCTTCGAGCTTGCGTCATCTCCTTCGGTAAGAAAGGGAGGAATCTCTCCCGTATGCCGAATTCTCTTACAACAATAGCTGTCAAGCTAGTCTGAAGATGGCACCGTTTGAAGTTTATACGGTCGTAAGTGTCGAACCCCTCTGAATTGGTCAGAAACTGGAGAACGTCACTGTCGGACCGGACATTATTCAGCAAGCAGAAGACCAAGTCGCCATTGTCCGTGAACATTGAAAGCTGCTCAGTCTCGTCAGAAGAGCAACTATGACCGAAAGCACCAGGAAATAGTCTATCAACTGGCGAGCAAGCTTACTCCGGTCACTCCATTGAAAGGCACTCACTCGGTTCAGAATCAAAGGCAAGTTAGCCCCTCGCTACATTGGCCGTTCCGTATTCTTGCCCGTCGAGGAGAAAGTGGCATTCAGTTGCAATTGCCGCCAAACCTTTCTCAAGTACATGACGTCTTTCATGTATCCCAACTCCGCCGCTGCTTCAAGGATCCTATTCGAGCTGTGGATCATGAAGTGCTTGAATTACGGGAAGATCTGTTCAATCCAGAATATCCCGTCCGTATATTCTTGATAAGCTGAGCGTCAAACGTCAACAAAAGTCAATCAAGTTCCTCAAGGTTCAGTGGTAAATCATCTGAAGATGAAGCACCTTGGGAAACGAGAGGATCGTCTTCGCGAAGAATACCCCTCTTTCTTTCAGTCTTCCTCTTAATTCTCGGGACGAGAATTCTTAATAGATGAGGAGAATTGTAACACCCCGGTGATAGCAAAAGTAATCACTTTTGATAATGACATGTTAGCAAGATTAATAGTGCATAATCATCATTAGCATCATATTGCATTTCAACTCCTAAGCAATTCAAATTTAAATGAAAGTGGAATATGAAAGTTGTCCAACATAGGAGCTAAATGTCAGATAAATAACAAATATTCCAGAGGCTATTCTAAAATTGAAACCAACATCATTGGAATTGGATAAGTGACTCGAACAACCTCAAACAGTGGATAAAGATAATATTTAATAACCATTTATTAAATCTGAAATAAATATGGAAATAGTTTTGTCCAAACTAATTTAGGTGTTAAGGAATAATGCACTGGTATTAGAACTAGGTCGATGTTTTACAAAAAACCATTTTGATG
>CM022302.1:327398136-327414031 GCA_011799875.1 Thinopyrum elongatum
GGCCAGCCTCTCCCCCCCCTCTCTCGATGTGAGCCCCGGCCGCTGCGCCCCCCCCTCTCCTCTCTTCCACCACGCCGCTCGACGCTCGCGCACTCGCGAGCCGCGGCCTCACCGCGTCGCGCTCGCCCGTCGTTCCCCTTGCGCGCCGTCGGGGCCCTGCACCGCTCCTGGCCGCGCCTCCCCTCCGGCTGCAGCCGCGCCCCGCGTGCGCTGCCCGCGGCCCCGCCGCCGCCGCCCCTGCGCGCGCTCACGCATCGCCGTCCGCGCCCGCGTCTGGTGCCCCCTGCTCGCCTAGCGTCGCTGCTCCGCCCGCTCTTGCCACGCCCATCGCCCGCTTGCCTCGCCCGCGCCTGCCTGCGCTCGCGCGCACGCGCCGCCACCGCTCGCGCACTCCCACGCGCGCGCCGCGCCGCGCCCGTGGCCCGCCCGTGGCCCTTGTGCCACTGACCGGTGGGGCCCAGTGCCCCTGTGACGCTGACGAACGGGGCCCAGCCCTTAAAAACGAAAAATAAAAATAAATAAAATAAATAATTAATTAATTAGTTAATTAACCCTGTTTAGATTAGTCTAATTTAATTAATTAGTTTAATTAAATGTTAATTAATTAGTTAATCACTAATTAGCCTAACGTGAGTATGACAGGTGGGACCCAGTGGTCCTGACGTCATGCTGACGTCAGCAAGACACTGTTTCGGATAATGTTAATTTAAATAATTAATTAAATTCCAGAAATTAATAAAAACTTTAGAAAATCATATTAAATAATCCGTAACTCAGATCGAAAAACTTTGTACATGAAAGTTGCTCAGAACGACGAGACGAATCTGAATACGCGGTCCGTTCGTCCGTCACGCGTCCCTAACTATCCGAACTTGCAACCGTTCCCCTCTTATCCTCTGTCCGACAATTCCAAAGACCCGGGAAATATCGTCAGATATTCTCCCGCTCCGTCTGTTACGTGTGATGCTGCGTTAGACTACCCCTAGCACCGTGTATCGTATTTGTCATGCTCATGTTTGCTATATATTTATACTGTTTCCTCCCCCTCTTCTCTCTCGATAGCCCCCGACCCTGACGTCGTCCCCGAGACCGACGCAGCTCCGGATCCCGAAGACACCATAGACGACCTTGCCCTTGCCGCCGAGCAACCAGGCAAGCCCCTCCCTTGAGCATACCGATATCGCCCATTCTAATTTCTCATGCTTGCATTAGAATTACTGCTGCTGCTGCTTTACCTATTCTGATGCATAGCCTGTTCATTGTAACCTGCTGTTGATAATTACCTACATATCCTAAACTGTTTAGTCTAGGCTGGGTAGAGACCTATCAGTGACCCCACTTATCCCGACTGCCGCGCTGGATCGTCAGAAGACCCGATCAATGGGATTGAAGACCAGGACCCGACACCTCACATCACCCCCCCTTAGTTGTAACGACACTGCAGCGTTACTATCGAGTGCCGAGGGTGAAACCTCTTGTAGCACTTCTGATGTTAACTCTGTAGAGTAGCTATTCGGTCGTGGTCATCGAGGGTGATTCCTCCTTCACCGCTTCCGATAACGACGCTGTCCTACAACACCTCAAGTGTGGACCCAGTGAGGGTGATTCCTCCTAGTTCACCTTGATGGATACATCGAGTGGGAATTCAATGAGGGTGATACCTCGGATTCCCTGATGTTATGGACACACGGATACTTGGACCTTACATTGTTACTTGGAAAGGCGGGTCGACCCTGAGGGGTACCCGCGTGTGATGTGAAGGCGGGTTGCCAGTGTGGTGCCCGAGTGGTGAATACGAGGCGCGGCCGGGCATTCTTAACCCTTGCCGCAAGTCCTCGAGACGGGGCGACGGGGTCACATCTTTCGTGAGTCTCTGCTCGTTATCGCAAGCCCCTAGTCCTAGCGATTTGGATATTTGATCCGAGCAGGCCTCTGGTCTGATAGCACTAACCATCACGTGGGCATAGTATGGGCGTTCTGCATCGTAGCATCAGCCGAAAGCTCTGTCAGACGTCCAGTTCAGCATGGCGGCACGGACGGACCGGCGCCCTCCTGGTGCCAGGCTTCTCCCTGCGCGCAACGACTCGGAGTGCACAGGGCGATGGCCCAAGACCTCTGAGCGCTTAGGATGTAGACCGACGGGGACCTCTCTGCTGAGCTATAGGTAGGGTTGCGATGTGTCGTTTGGCCGAGGCCGGGCATGACCCAGGAAAGTGTGTCCGGCCGGAGTTAATCGAGCGTGTTGGGTAAGTTGGTGCACCCCTGCAGGGAAGAACATTTCTATCGATAGCCGGTCCTACGGTAAAGGACACTCGGAGTTGTATCCTGATTGATACAATTTAGAACTGGATACCTGTGATGAGACCTGTATATATGGCTCTGGAATTGCTTCTCGCAGGGAGTCGAGAAGGGATCTCAGGACGAGGTTGATGAATGTATGGCTCTGGGATTGCTTTCTCGCAGGGAGTCGAGAAAGGATCTCTGGGTGAGGTTGATATTATTACTGCTACATTATATTGTATTGTTCTACTCTCTTCTACTGCTGCAAGACCGCTGAAGATGCTAGTCTTCGATAGGACTAGGCCTTCTCTCTATCCTGGCATTTCTGCAGCCCAGTCCACATATACAGCCTCC
The DNA here is from genome assembly GCA_011799875.1 of Thinopyrum elongatum. Lineage (NCBI taxonomy): Eukaryota > Viridiplantae > Streptophyta > Magnoliopsida > Poales > Poaceae > Thinopyrum > Thinopyrum elongatum. Next base: position 327,400,771 of record CM022302.1, read on the forward strand.
CTTTGAAAATCTTGCATATGTAGTGTAGATCCTTGCTTGCTGAGTACTTCTGAGTACTCACGGTTGCTTTGTTTTCCTTTTTCTCCCCATATCAGTTTGACGTGACCAGAGGACGGAGCCCCCTGAGACAGAGGCCCCGACGATCGCTACTACTACTACCCAGAGGATGGATACTACTACGAGTTGACTGACGACCAGGAGTAGTTTCGGAGGGTCCCAGGCAGGAGGCCTTCGCCTTTCGATCGTAGTGTTTTATTTTGCCCCGCCTTCCTAAAGGCCTTTCTGTTTCTATTTCATATCTGTACTCAGATATCTGATGCTTCCGCTGACGCTTGTTCGCAAGCTTATGTATTCGAGCCCTCGAGGCCCCTGGCTTGTAATATAAAGCTTGTATGACTTTATTTATGTTTTAGAGTTGTGTTGTGATATCTTCCCGTGAGTCCTTAGGCTTGATCGTGTGCATTTGCGTGTATGATTAGTGCACGATCGGGCCGGGGGCGTCACAGTCGGCTGCGCCAACTGGACCGAGCCGGGGAGCACTGGAGCGCCCGCATCGCCGCCTTCTTCCTCCTCGGTCCCGACGCACTCCGGCGACGAATCCGGCCACGTCGAGCTTTCCCCGAGCACCCTGAGCTGCACCAAGCGATCGTTGTGAGGCCGCCTTCCTTTCCTTTTCGTTTCTGCTATTAATCTGTAGCCGTAGCGCCGCCACCGCCTTCGTTTTGCTCTGGCCAAAGCGTGCCGTCACGGTGGAGCTCGCCGCCGTGGCAACCGGCCGTCCCAGGGCTAGCTGAGCACATGTGTGTGCTCAGGGCCTCTCCGCGTAGCCGCCTGACCCTAATCACTTGAAGGACACGACCCCTGTGCGATATTCGCTCGAAGCCCGAACTCCAGCAGCCGCCGTGAGCTCGATTCCGGCGGCCACAGTCCACTCCAGCCCCATCCGCCTGTCCCAATGGATGCGCGCGAACACCAGCCACCCGTAGCCGCAAACGGCGCCCGATTTGGTGCCCCGTAGGCGAATCCCGAGCTGCTCCGGCGTTCGGCTGCCGCGTTTTGGCTCGCCGGAGCCAGCTCCGGCGCGTCCCCGGCCGCCGTCCGACGTGGACTGACGAGTCGGCCCGCTGTGACGCCGACAAGTGGGTCCCGTTGACCTGTTGACCGGGTCAACGGCTGACGTGGCACCCGCAGTGTATGACATGTGGGTCCCGCGTTGTTTAAAATGATTTTATAAATAAATAAAATACTAATTAACCTGTTAATCCTAATTAAGCTAATTAGTTAACTAAAGCTGACACTGACAGTGGGTCCCACAAACTAATTAGGTCAATTAGTTAAGTTTAATCCTCTGTTAATTAGTACTGTGAATGGCATGTGGGCCCCACCTGTCAGAGTTGACTCTGGTCAGTTGGTTTGACCCGCTGATGTCATGCTGGCGTCATGCTGATGTCAGCTGCTACTATTCTGGATAATGTTGATTTAAATAAATATTTAAATTCTAGAAATTAATAAAAACTTTAGAAAATCATATCTTTTAATCCGTAACTCGGATGAAAATACTTTCTACATGAAAGTTGCTCAGAACGACGAGACAAATCCGATTACACGGTCCGTTCGTCCATCACACGTCTCTAACTACCTGAACATGGGACATTCCCCCTCCGGATCGCCTGTCCGAAAATGCAACTTCGGGAAAACTTTCCCGGATGTTATTCCCCCTTCACCTATGTCGTGTAGCACTACGATAGGCCACCCCTAGCACCGTGTATCGTATTGTCATGCATCTGTTTGCTAGTATTTACTGTTTCTTCCCCCTCTTCCTATTCGCTAGACCCCGAGACTGCTGACGATGTCCTGAAGACCGACGCCACCGTTGACGACTTTGCCCTTGCCGCCGAGCAACCAGGCAAGCCCCCCCTTTGATCATCCCGATATCGCCCATTCTAATTTCTCATGCTTGCATTAGAATTGCTGCTGCTACTACTTTACCTATTCTGATGCATAGCCTGTCTATTGTAACCTGCTGTTGATAATTACCTGCATATCCTAAACTGCTTAGTATAGGATGGGTAGAGACCTATCAGTGACCCCACTTATCCCGATTGCCCCGCTGGATTATTCGAAGACCCGATCAACGAGAATTGAAGACCAGGCCCCGACACCGCACATCACCCCCTTAGTTGTAACGACACTGCAGCGTTACTATCGAGTGCCGAGGGTAAAACCTCTTGTAGCACTTCTGATGTTAACTCTGTAGAGTAGCTATTCGGTCGTGGTCATCGAGGGTGATTCCTCCTTCACCGCTTCCGATAACGACGCTGTCGTACAACACCTCAAGTGTGAACCCAGCGAGGGTGATTCCTCCGAGTTCACCTTGACGGATACATCAAGTAGGAATCCAACGAGGGTGATACCTCGGATTCCCCTGATGTTATGGACACACGGATAATTGGACTTTACACTGTTACTTGGAAAGCGGGTCGACCCTGAGGGGTACCCGCGTGTGTTGTGAAGGCGGGTTGCCTGTATGGTGCCCGAGTGATGAATACGAGGCGTGGCCGGGCATTCTTGGCCCTTGCCGCAAGTCCTCGAGACGGGGCGACGGGGTCACATCGATCGTGGGTCTCTGTTCGTTACCGCACTACCAAGGTACTAACGGTTTGGATATTTGATCTGAGTGGGCCTCTGGCCCGATAGCACTAACCACCACGTGGGCATAGTATGGCCGTTCTGCATCGTATGCATCAGTCGAAAGCTCTGTCAGACGTCTAGTTCAGCATGGCGGCACGGACGGACCGGCGCCTTCCTGTAGTGTTGGTGCCTGGCTTCACCGTGTGCGCAACGACCCGAAGGGCGAGGGGCGATGGCCAAGACCCCCTTGCGCTTAGGATGTAGACCGGCGGGGACCTCTCTGCTGAGCTGTAGGTAGGGTTGCGGTGTGTCGTTTGGCCGAGGCTGGGCATGACCCGGAAAAGTGTGTCCGGCCGGAGTTAAGCGAGCGTGGTGGGTAAGTTGGTGCACCCCTGCAGGGAAGAAAACTTCTATCGATAGCCTGTCCTACGGTAACGGACACTCGGAGTTGTATCCTGATTGATACAATTAGAACTGGATACTTGGATACTATGGCTCTGGGATTGCTTCTCGCAGGGAGTCCAGAAGGGATCTCAGGACGAGGTTGATGACTGTATGGCTCTGGGATTGCTTTCTCGCAGGGAGTCGAGAAAGGATCTCTGGGTGAGGTTGAGACTTAATGATACTACTACATTATATTGAACTGTTCTACTCTCTTCTATTGCTGAAAGACCTCTGAAGATGCTAGTCTTCGATAGGACTAGGCCTTCCCTCTATTCTGGCTTTTCTGCAGCCCAGTCCATATATACAGCCTCCCTTTGAAAATGTTGCATATATAGTGTAGATCCTTGCTTGCTGAGTACTTCTGAGTACTCACGGTTGCTTTGTTTTCCTTTTCTCCCCATATCAGTTTGTTGTGACCAGAGGACGGAGCCCCCTGAGACAGATGCCCCGTCGATCGACTACTACTACTACCCAGAGGATGGTTACTACTTCGAGCTTGCCATCGACCAGGAGTAGGTTCGGAGGGTCCCAGGCAGGAGGCATGCGCCTTTCGATCGTAGTGTTTTCTTTTGCCCCGCCTTTCTAAAGGCCTTTCTATGTTTTCTTTTATATCTGTACTCAGATATCTGATGCTTCCGCTGACGCTTGTACGCAAGCTTATGTATTCGAGCCCTCGAGGCCCCTGGCTTGTAATATAAAGCTTGTATGACTTTATTTATGTTTTAGAGTTGTGTTGTGATATCTTCCTGTGAGTCCTTAGGGTTGATCATGTCCATTTACATGTATGATTGAGCCAGGGGCGTCACAAGTTGGTATCAGAGCCGACTGCCTGTAGGAACCCCTCTTTCCAACTCCCTGGCCGAAGTTGAGTCTAGTGGTCCAAAACTGTTTTACTAACTTGGCTGTTTGGCTTACGGGCCCACGTCACCATTGGGTGGTATTAGGATCTTTTACTCCTCGATCTTTACTCTGGGACTCTGACCTCTCTTCTATTCGGGTTAAATGAATTTTACTAACACCGACACTTAGGATCTCGTAAATCTCGTCTACCCGGAGAGCTGGATATCTGTTCTTAATTCCTTACCATTGATCTGATTAGTCTGATAATCATTTTCCTTTCCATTGTTTTGTTTAACCTTTCCCTTCGAGTTGTATAATACTTCTCATTGTCTTTTGACAACCCTGAATTTCCTCTGTTTCAGATGGATCGTTTGTTTCCACCATGCCCTACGACGTAGCTTGTGCTTCGCACTTGGGCTCGTGGTGCCCCTGGTTTTCCCGCTGTCCTGATCGCGCTCCTGACCAAGCTGGGCTACCGCTGGTACCCCGAGTACATGGTCTACGAGGATTACCGTGAGTTCAACCAGGAGCAATACCATGCTGATGTTCGTATCTATGATCAGCGCGATGACTCAGACACTGAGCTGCACCTTTTCCACGGTATCGGCGTGACGATTGAGATGGCAGTACATGATGCCACCTACTCTGCTGTCGCACGTCTCCGAGGAGAGCTCAGTGATAGCTTGGATGCCTCTGAGTTTCGATACATTCCGTATGCCCCTGCTGGAGATACTACTGGATACTACACAGCTATCTGTGCCCCATACGAGCCTCGTCGCTACGACCCGCGCGTTCTGATTCAGTGCACTCAGGCTCTGGATCGCACTGTTCGGGCTCTTGCCGTCGAGTTGGTTGCCACTCGAGCACGTCTCTATGATGCTATGACACAGCTGCTACCCGCTGTTCGTGCAGGGATACATCCGGAGCACATCCTTTATCCGAGCAGGACTCAGATGTACGCTGGTATTGATTGGCCTGCTGTTGGAGGTCACGCACCTCCACGTGGACCTCTTCTCCCAGCTCGAGACCGGGTTCTGCATCAGAGTGCACATGCAGCACAGGATCCTTCCCCGACGAACATTCGTCGTCCGCACTTGCAGCTACCCCGTTTTAGTGGATCTTCCCGATGTTGATGTAGCCTTTGCTATATCTCGTGGTGTACTTCCTTACCGCGTGCCTGCGCGCCGCCTATCATGTCTAGTTTTTAAATTTGCGTCGTTATGCTATTCGCATGTACCCGACTCTGTGTATGGATCTGTATGTCTTAATTGACTACTTTTTTAGTATCTAGTACACTGCTTAATTATTGTCGTGTTACATCATGCTTATCGCTAAACACCCGCAACCGCTTTTACTGAACTACCCCTGTTGAAACTTAGCAGGATGGTTAGGCCAGGTGGTCGTGGTCGTGCCCCTGAACGCCCACCACCGCCAGACTATATGGCAGCGATGATGCAACAATTCGAGCTCAACCGTCAGTTCATGACTGGGATTATGGCTCAGTTCCCGCATCTGAACAACCAGAACCAGAACCCTCCTTCAATAACTCTGCCGGAATTTATGCGTCTTAACCCCACTCAGTTCCGCAGCTCTGAGAAGCCACAGGATGCTGATGACTGGATTCACGATATCACTCACGAGATGGAGTCTGCAAATGTCTTCCCTGCCAACTTTGTCGCCTTCACGTCCTTTTTCTTAAAGGGTCCCGCTGCTCAATGGTGGGACACCCACAAACGTACACTGCCTGCTGGAACAGCCGTTACTTGGCTTGAGTTCCAGACTGCTTTTCGTGCCCGATATATTCCTCAAGGAATTATGGACCGGATGAAAACCCAGTTCCGCAACCTCACTCAGGGCAATAAGACAGTCGAAGCTTATCAGCGGGAATTCCTTGACCTCTCCCGCTATGCTGAAGAAGACATCGCCACGGATGCCCGTAGACAAGAGAAGTTCCGCAATGGACTCCACCCAGACATCGAGCTTGCACTTGCTGCTCAAGACTTCAACGACTTTTCTACTCTTGTGAACAAGGCTATTCTGGTTAAGACCGCTCAAATGAAGCATAAGGACTCGCAGAAGCGCTATCGTGATGTTGGCTCATCCTCGGGTCCAACACAGAAGCGAAAAACATATGGTCGTGGACACGCTTACAACATTGATATTATAGAAGTCCAGGATCCACCTGCCACCAAAATGGGTACCCTTCCCGTTAACTCAATACCTGCTTCTGTTTTATTTAATTCAGCAGTATCGCATTCATTCATCTCTGGAAAAATTTGCATTCATGCATGACCTTCATTATGAGGAAATGCATACTCCGTTAGTCATCCGGGCTAGTGAATTACCGTGCCCTGATAACTCCAAAATAAACACTTTGAATGCGTGGGATGCTTCTCTTCTTGAGGGGATCGAAAACGTTCCAGCCGTTCGAGATTTTTCTGAACGTTTCTTCGGAAGAACTTCCAAGAATACCCCGCTTCCTTTCAGTCTTCCTCTTAATTCTCGGGACGAAAATTCTTATTAGTGGAGGAGATTTGTAACACCCCCAGTGGTTAGCTACAGTGATCACCCTTTTGATTATGCCATGTCATCATGATCAACAGTGCGTAATCATCATTAGTATCATATCTCTTTTCAAATTCAAATTCAAATGGAAATTCAAACTGAAAGTGGAAAATAAAAGTTGCTCAAATCAGGAACTAAATTGTTCATAATATTGTAAATAATTCAGAGACAATTCTAAAATTTTAACCAACCTTATTGAAATTGGATAAGTGGCTTGAACTTCCTCAAACAGTGGCTGAAAACCATATTTAATAACCTATTAATAAATATAAAATAAATCTGAAATGATAAATACCCCAAACTAATTTTTGGTAATAGGATATGCTGCCCTGTGATTTATGGACCAGGTCACCTATTTTACAAAAGTCATTTGGGTGCCCAACTATTTGCAAGACAGAAACTAAAAGGAAAAACAGAAAAGAAAATAGAAAAGGGGCAAAGGGCCCAGGGCACCTGGGCCTAAGTGGCACAGTGCCGGCCCAGCCCACCCCGCTCGTTTCCCCCCCTCCTCTGTTCACCACCGCGCACCGTTGTCGTCTCGTCCGCAGCCGCCGCGCCTGGCCCCCCCCTCTGCTGCTCGACACCGCGCCCGGCGCTCGTCGTGGGGGGGGGGATAAGAGCCTCCCTCGCCCGTCCACATGAACCCTAGCCCCCCTCAGTCTCTCCCTCGCTCTCCCTCTCACACGAAAACAGCGGCGCCCGAACCTCGCCGTCGCCATGGCCGTGGACTAGCGCGGCCATCGTGCCCCATTTGCTCCGCCGCCGCGTCAGGCCGCCCCCTCATCGTCGACAACGTCGGCTGCGCCGACTGGACCGAGCCGGGGAGCACTGGAGCGCCCGCATCGCCGCCTTCTTCCTCCTCGGTCCCGACGCACTCCGGCGACGAATCCGGCCACGTCGAGCTTTCCCCGAGCACCCTGAGCTGCACCGCGCGATCGCTGTGAGGCCGCCTTCCTTTCCTTTTTGTTTCTGCTATTAATCTGTAGCCGTAGCGCCACCACCGCCTTCGTTTTGCTCTGGCCAAAGCGTGACATCACGGTGGAGCTCGCCGCCGTGGCAACCGGCCGTCCCAGGGCCAGCTGAGCACATGTGTGTGCTCAGGGCCTCTCCGCGTAGCCGCCTGACCCCAATCACTTGAAGGACACGACCCCTGTGCGATATTCGCTCGAAGCCCGAACTCCGGCAGCCACCGTGAGCTCGATTCCGGCGGCCACAGTCCACTCCAGCCCCATCCGCCTGTCCCAATGGATGCGCGCGAACACCAGCCACCCGTAGCCGCAAACGGCGCCCGATTTGGTGCCCCGTAGGCGAATCCCGAGCTGCTCCGGCGTTCGGCCGCCGCGTTTTGGCTCGCCGGAGCCAGCTCCGGCGCGTCCCCAGCCGCCGTCCGACGTGGACTGACGAGTGGGCCCGCTGTGACGCCAACAAGTAGGTCCCGTTGACCTGTTGACCGGGTCAACGGCTGACGTGGCACCCGCAGTGTATGACATGTGGGTCCCGCGTTGTTTAAAATGATTTTATAAATAAATAAAGCACTAATTAACCTATTAATCCTAATTAAGCTAATTAGTTAACTAAAGCTGACACTGACAGTGGGTCCCACAAACTAATTAGGTTAATTAGTTAAGTTTAATCCTCTGTTAATTAGTACTGTGAATGACATGTGGGCCCCACCTGTCAGAGTTGACTCTGGTCAGCTGGTTTGACCCGCTGATGTCATGCTGGCGTCATGCTGATGTCAGCTACTACTATTCTGGATAATGTTGATTTAAATAAATATTTAAATTCCAGAAATTAATAAAAACTTTAGAAAATCATATCTTTTAATCCGTAACTCGGATGAAAATACTTTCTACATGAAAGTTGCTTAGAACGATGAGACGAATCCGAGTACGCGGTCCGTTTGTCCATCACATGTCTCTAACTACCTGAACATGGGACATTCCCCCTCCGGATCGCGTGTCCGAAAATGCAACTTCGGGAAAACTTTCCCGGATGTTATTCCCCCTTCACCTATGTCGTGTAGCACTACGATAGGTCACCCCTAGCACCGTGTATCGTATTGTCATGCATCTGTTTGCTAGCATTTACTGTTTCTTCCCCCTCTTCCTATTCGCTAGACCCCGAGACCGCTGACGATGTCCTGAAGACCGACGCCACCGTTGACGACTTTGCCCTTGCCGCCGAGCAACCAGGCAAGCCCCCCCCCCCCTTTGATCATCCCGATATCGCCCATTCTAATTTCTCATGCTTGCATTAGAATTGCTGCTGCTACTACTTTACCTATTCTGATGCATAGCCTGTCTATTGTAACCTGCTGTTGATAATTACCTGCATATCCTAAACTGCTTAGTATAGGATGGGTAGAGACCTATCAGTGACCCCACTTATCCCGATTGCCTCGCTGGATTATCCGAAGACCCGATCAACGGGAATTGAAGACCAGGCCCCGACACCGCACATCACCCCCTTAGTTGTAACGACACTGCAGCGTTACTATCGAGTGCCGAGGGTGAAACCTCTTGTAGCACTTCTGATGTTAACTCTGTAGAGTAGCTATTCGGTCGTGGTCATCGAGGGTGATTCCTCCTTCACCGCTTCCGATAACGACGCTGTCGTACAACACCTCAAGTGTGAACCCAGCGAGGGTGATTCCTCCGAGTTCACCTTGACGGATACATCAAGTAGGAATCCAACGAGGGTGATACCTCGGATTCCCCTGATGTTATGGACACACGGATAATTGGACTTTACACTGTTACTTGGAAGGCGGGTCGACCCTGAGGGGTACCCGTGTGTGTTGTGAAGGCGGGTTGCCTGTATGGTGCCCGAGTGATGAATACGAGGCGTGGCCGGGCATTCTTGGCCCTTGCCGCAAGTCCTCGAGACGGGGCGACGGGGTCACATCGATCGTGAGTCTCTGCTCGTTACCGCACTACCAAGGTACTAACGGTTTGGATATTTGATCTGAGTGGGCCTCTGGCCCGATAGCACTAACCACCACGTGGGCATAGTATGGGCGTTCTGCATCGTATGCATCAGCCGAAAGCTCTGTCAGACGTCTAGTTCAGCATGGCGGCACGGACGGACTGGCGCCTTCCTGTAGTGTTGGTGCCTGGCTTCACCGTGTGCGCAACGACCCGGAGGGCGAGGGGCGATGGCCAAGACCCCCTTGCGCTTAGGATGTAGACCGGCGGGGACCTCTCTGCTAAGCTGTAGGTAGGGTTGCGGTGTGTCGTTTGGCCGAGGCCGGGCATGACCCGGAAAAGTGTGTCCGACCGGAGTTAAGCGAGCATGGTGGGTAAGTTGGTGCACCCCTGCAAGGAAGAAAACTTCTATCGATAGCCTATCCTATGGTAACGGACACTCGGAGTTGTATCCTGATTGATACAATTAGAACTGCATACTTGGATACTATGGATCTGGGATTGCTTCTCGCAGGGAGTCGAGAAGGGATCTCAGGACGAGGTTGATGACTGTATGGCTCTGGGATTGCTTTCTCGCAGGGAGTCGAGAAAGGATCTCTGGGTGAGGTTGAGACTTAATGATACTACTACATTATATTGAACTGTTCTACTCTCTTCTATTGCTGAAAGACCTCTGAAGATGCTAGTCTTTGATAGGACTAGGCCTTCCCTCTATTCTGGCTTTTCTGCAGCCCAGTCCACATATACAGCCTCCCTTTGAAAATGTTGCATATATAGTGTAGGTCCTTGCTTGCTGAGTACTTCTGAGTACTCACGGTTGCTTTGTTTTCCTTTTCTCCCCATATCAGTTTGTCGTGACCAGAGGATGGAGCCCTCTGAGACAGATGCCCCGTCGATCGACTACTACTACTACCCAGAGGATGGTTACTACTTCGAGCTTGCCATCGACCAGGAGTAGGTTCGGAGGGTCCCAGGCAGGAGGCCTGCGCCTTTCGATCGTAGTGTTTTCTTTTGCCCCGCCTTTTTAAAGGCCTTTCTTTGTTTTCTTTTATATGTGTACTCAGATATCTGATGCTTCTGCTGACGCTTGTATGCAAGCTTATGTATTCGAGCCCTCGAGGCCCCTGGCTTGTAATATAAAGCATGTATGACTTTATTTATGTTTTAGAGTTGTGTTGTGATATCTTCCCGTGAGTCCTTAGGCTTGATCGTGTGCATTTGCGTGTATGATTAGTGCACGATTGAGCCGGGGGCGTCACACTCATGAGCTTCCTAGAGATTACCCAATCTTATAGACTGTGACCAGCAGTCGGGCTCACATAGGTGTGTTCCTCCAAAGAATGCTCTGTAGGTTAGCATCTTGCTTACATAAGCTTTGGAACACATTAAGACAAAAGTCAGCCTGCCTTACATAATTGAGAGTATTAGTGCATCTCCAACGGAGTGGGTTAATTAAGGATACTCTCCTCAGTTGACTGCTGGATTGTTTTCCCAGGTCCTAATTCACGGGATCTCCGATCACATAGGTTGGGTTACCCCCATGGCAACTTACGTGAGTCTCATACCCATCTCCCTCGATGCATTTTCTATCACAATCCATGATAGCCCTTTCGTAAAAGGGTCTGCCAGATTCTTAGCTGTTTGAATATAATCCAACGCTATTACTCCGGAGTTTCTTGATTTTTTGACAGATTTCAATTTTCTTCTTATGTGCTTTGTGGATTTCATGTTGTCCTTTGAACTCTTAGCCTTGGAAATCACCGTTTGATTGTCACAGTTCATAAGGACAACCGGCACTGGTTTATCAACCACCGGCAAATCCATCAAAAGCTCTCGAAGCCATTCTGCTTCGACGCATGATGTGTCTAATGCTGTGAGTTCTGCTTCCATAGTCGATCTGGTTAAGATCGTCTGCTTGCAAGACTTCCAGGAAACAGCACCACCACCAAGTGTGAAGACATGTCCACTTGTGGCTTTCATCTCATCAGCATCAGATATCCAATTTGAATCACTATACCCCTCAAGTACCGTCGGGTACCCAGAATAGTGAATTCCATAGTTCGCAGTACCTTGCAAGTAACGCATCACTCGCTCAACAGCATGCCAATGCACATCTCCCGGATTGGAAACAAACCGGCTTAGTTTGCACACAGCAAACGAGATGTCAGGACGAGTAGCACATGCTAGGTACATCAGTGAACCAACCACTTGAGAATATCTCAATTGATCTACAGCCGTGCCTTTGAACTTTCGAATCCGCACGCTAGGATCATATGGTGTTGCAGAAGGTTTGCAGTCCGAATATCCAAAACGGCTCAAAATCTTCTCAACATAGTGGGATTGCAAAAGTGTAATTCCACCCTCAGAATTTCTCAGTAGCTTGATGTTCAAGATAACATCAGCCACTCCCAGGTCTTTCATCTCAAAGTTATGAGATAGAAAAGCCTTAGCCTCCTCAACGACTTTGAGGTGGGTCCCAAATATCAGTATGTCATCGACATACAGACACAGTATAACTCCTTCGCCCCCACCATAGCGATAGTATACACATTTGTCAGCTTTGTTAACAACAAAGCCAGCATATGTCAGTGTAGTGTTGAACTTCTCATGCCATTGCTTAGGCACTTGTTTCAGGCCATACAAAGATTTCACTAGCTTGCACGCCTTTCTTTCCTGACCATTTACTACAAAGCCATCTGGCTGTTGCATGTAAATTTCCTCGCCTAGCTCTCCGTTAAGGAAAGCTGTCTTAACGTCCATCTGGTGAACGAGAAGACCATGCGAGGCAGCCAAAGTGAGTAACACTCGAATGGTTGTCAGTCTAGCCACAGGTGAATAAGTGTCGAAGAAATCCTCTTCTTCTTTTTGGGTATAACCCTTGGCCACAAGCCTAGCCTTGTACTTCTCAATAGTACCATCGGGCCTAAGCTTCTTCTTGAACACCCACTTACATCCCAATGGTTGACAACCATACGGACGATCAGTGATCTCCCATGTCCCGTTAGCCAAGATGGAATCCATCTCGCTATGGACCGCATCCTTCCAGTAGTCAGCATCCGGAGATGCATAACTTCTGAAATGGAACTGGGAGTGTCATCATCCACGAGGTACACGAGGAAATCATCACCAAAAGACTTTGCAGTCCTCTGTCTCTTGCTCCTAATAGAAGCTTCCTCGTCATCCTCCGTGGAACTCTCATCACTTTATGTTCATAGTATTCCATCGGAATGGCAGGTTCAGGAGTCTCATCAGATTCCAGTCTAGAAGTGCTTTGCATATCTCTCATGGGAAAAATATCCTCAAACACTACTGGAATCAGGAAATTTGCCATCAGCCAGTTCTTTGCCGTCTGCTAGCTAACAGCAAAGAAGGTCTTTGCCATCTGCTTACAAAAAACAGACGGCAAAGAACTGGCTGATGGCAAAGATACTATTTGCCATCAGCTAGCGGACGGCAAAGAATTTTTGCCGTCCGCTAGCTGACGGCAAAGAGGTGGGGGTGGGGTCCAGTGGAGGCCAAATCACTGTAATGGTCCACCCCACCTCTTTGCCGTCTGCTAGCGGATGACAAAGATTCTTTGCCGTCTGCTAGCAGACGGCAAAGAGAACGACAGCTAACGGCTACGGCCCACGCCCGCACCCCACCTCCCACTCTCCATCTCTCTTTCTCTCTCACCCCACCGCGCCGCCCCCGACCCCAACTGCCGCCGCCTTCCCCGCCGCCCCCGACTCCCACCGCCCTCGCCGCCCCTGACCGCCCGTCGCCCCGCCGCGCCGGCCCACCACCCACCACCCCGCGGTCTGCTGCGCCCCTGCGGCCCCTGCGTCCCGTCGCCCCGCGGCCCCGCGGCCCCG